>JAAAKG020070450.1:0-17335 GCA_010014905.2 Druon quercuslanigerum
AGGGCTGCGTGTTAGATTATGGGAAGCTATAATTTCCAGGACATTTTTCTTTCGTTTTGGGGTAATTTTCTTTTTTCTCCTGGTCTATAAATTGGTGGATCTTTTATATTTTTTGTTTTGCATATTTACTATAATTTGTAGATGAGTAATGGAAGGGAGGGGGCAAGGGTTTGAACTTCTCGAATCAAATTTTGTTGCCCGAATGAAAAATATATATTCTCTATTTTATTTTTTAATTAACCGCCTTCATTTCAATCATTCACTCCACATTGGAATGGAGCCAAGTGGGTGGTGTTACTTCGCTTTTTGTTCCTTCAATTCGGATTCGCCTTAACTGTTCATGTGCGACGGTTCTTCGGTGCATCTGGTGCCAAATCATCGTTGATTCCACCAGTGTAGGGTTCAAAAATTTGTTGAAAATAGATTGGGGAACCTAACATTACGACTGTGTGAGTCATTTTTTTTGGTCATTGCTAGACAGATTGATCATACGAGAGCTCTAGATAATAATCAGATAATATTAATACTCTAAGTATTTGTATTTTCTTAATTGTTGTTGAACTTTAATAGTAAGGTATCAAAGTTCTAAAAGTGTTCAACAGTAAGTAATATAATGTACTAATTTGAGAAAAAAGACATGTCAGGCTCGATTTAAGACCTTGGGAAAATAAACAATAATTAATAGTATTAGGAATTACATAATGTTTTAAAAAAATGTGTCACTTTAAGAAATGACTAATTCTTTGAGCTATCCATTAGTGGCTATGATTATTTAAATAGACAGCCGAAAAAGCTGGAAAAGTAACAATAATACTCAAAAATGTTGTTTTATATTTGGTTCATATTTTTTCATAACCAGGACATATGTAACCTGAATTTTCAAGTAAACACTTGCAAGCGAGATACTTTTTCCTGAAAAAATTGGTTCTAAATACGCTTTTTCGGATTTTCTTTAAAAACAGAAAAACTGACAGTATTTTATCAAAAGAGAAAAGTCGATATTAATTCCTCATAAGAATATAGTTTTGTAATGTTAACATTAGAAACTTTTTTCAAAGGTCTTCAATAGCTAACAAGTTTTTGTTGTTTTTTGTTGTTTTAGAAATAGTCTTTTGGGTTTACTATTGAAATTGAAAAACCTACAGTGCTTGGTCGGGAGAGAAAATGCGATGTTAATTTCCCCCAAGAATATGTATTTTTTAAAAGTTAAAATTCGAAAGTTGAAAAAATTACTTAATACTTACGCGTGTAGTCTGTGTTCATTGGCAGGCCTGCTGGAGGGTGATGGTGTCCCCATGCTGCTGGCGGTGTAGGAACATCTGTAAAATATATAGGGATACATAGGAAATATAGGGATTTTCAATCAGGAATTTTTTAACGAATTCCAAAATTTACTATTATCCCAAAATAAAAATAGCTCAAACGTGTTATTACGTTTGAGCTATTTTTTCGGCGTGCTCACGTGAGCGGTCGCCTAATCAAAATATTATGTTGGCTGCAGGCTGAATATAAGTAATTTAAAAAATCAGTAAAAATAAGCGCTGGTGTTCCAATATGTCTTCCTGCGAAGTCATTAAAAATATTTCGATCATGAAAATAATATTCTTAAAATAAGTAACTTGCACTCAGATTAGCTGTTTCTTAATTCATGTAAATTTATGTACTTAGTTTGATGAATATGTTAATCGATACAACTTCTATACACTGAAGACAAGAAAATGAATATGTTTAGGGAAGGAAATATTTTTCTCAACATGATGCACGCATATTTTGCTCTAGGACAATATCCATTTAAAACGATGAACAATCAAAAAAGGCTACAGTTTCAACAATATAAATTATATTATTGTAAATATTGAAAATTGAACCTTGAGCAATCATAGTTGATTCACCCTATAGATGATATTAAAAATTTGAAATGGTATGAAATAATTACTCTACACTCCAAAATAAAAATCCTGAAAACCGTTTGCGCGCTTATTTAAAACGATAAAATAAGCAAATCACTTATTTGCAACCTTTAATATTGGTCTAATCATTGACTTTAAATTCCCTGGATGGAATACTTTTTTTTATTAGTATTACCCATTTCAAAAAGAGCTCAATATTTGTATACACTTTTCAATTATACTTCATTGTAAGCAATTAATATGCATATTTAAGAATTGAAAATCAGCCACAATTTTTAACAAAAAAAATCTGACTATGTAACAAAATATTCCAAGAAGCTTGTAGCAGGAAAATAAATGGTTTGTAATCTAGTTGTAATTTCATCCAAGTATTTCAATGATTAACTGCAGAGGATACATGTTCGACGGAACATGTATCCTCAACACAATTTTTCTGCCCAGTTTATTAAATTTGCAATTATATACATAAGGCTTTAACTCACCGTATGGTTTATGCGCATGTTGATAACCATGGTGTGTATAATCAGAAGGAGTCGAAGGAATAGACGTATGTTGTAAAAAATTCCCACCATATGTATGTGTCGGAGAAGCATTTAATAAGGCTGTTATATCATCGGGAGTCAAAAAGTCATCAGCTGCAGGAGAAGATTGGACCCCGTGGTTTTGTTGCACTCGTGCTGATTCTGCAAAAAGACTAGTGATATGCAAAAAAATCATCATATGTGATTCAAACCATCTAGATGTTGATCGACTATCTACATTTGTCAAGTATTAGGTAAAGTTTGATGAAATTCTTTGATAATCCTTCTGTTACTTTTTCCATTATTAACTTTTTCCAATTACTTTGTGCAGGAATTGCATGCAAATGCATTAATTAAAGCACATATGGTAAAAAAAGTTTTACCACTTCTCTTCATGACGCATATGAAGCATTATTCCTGAAATGCCTCAACTATAAAAACTAATTTATATACTTTGACTACTATCCCTTCTAGAACTACAGGGGGTGAAATGTTCATCCCCCGGGAAAAACGGGAATCTTCAAATGGTCATAACTTCCTTTTTACAAATGCAAATGGCATTTTCTATGGTTAATTTCTAAAGAGGTTTTCATGATCTTCGATTCTGTAAATTCCATTGTTTTTAATTTTTTAATTTTTATCATCAAATTAAAATGTTAAAATACTTTAATTCGTTTTCATATTGGTAACAAATAACTAGTGTGAATATAGTTGCTTCATTATTAGTCCAATGGTAAAATTGTGCACAATTTTGAATGTTGAAAGAATAATTTTCAGCAAAGTCAAGCAAAATTGGTACAATATGAGAAACAAATGAAAATGTATGTACTTGGATGTCTTTTGTTTTTCAGCTATACACGAGACCAACGTGAATCCAGGCAGATAAAGAAAGAATTTTAAATAATTCGTTGATATGAATAGTTTAAACTATTGTTAAATGATTCAGGCCTTTCGCAAGTCTCTTTTATGTAACGATAATGATGAAAATATACAGAAAAATCTAAAAAAAAACCGTATGGAGGTTCAAGGGGTGAACGCTCTCTTAAGGAATACTTGTGTTCCCTAATTTGTTTATAACTATATGCACAAATTTTCGATAGATTAAGAACCGCTGAAGTTAATTTTTAAAACGTTTCTTTAGCAATGAAAATTATGTTTGAATGAATCGAATTTGAACGAAACAACGTCGGTCGGTGCATCGGATGGATCTTTGCACAACTACATAACTATTTTCATTCCTAAAATGCCAAACAACATTTTTATCAAAAAAAGTCAAACTTTCGTTTAAAAATACTTTTAAAAAATAAAAACTGCCCCAAGAGTAGAAAATGTTAAATAAAAATTTTCAATGAAAATTTATTTATAAAAATTAAAAAATTAAAAACAATAGATGTTACAGAATGAAAGAGCATGCAAAGTTATTAAGGAATAACTCATAGAAAATTCAATTCTCATTTGTAGAATGGAAGTTATGACCATTTGAAAACACCCGCTTTGCTCGGGGGATGCAAAGTCTATAAATTGGTGAATATACTACTAACATATAGGCAAACATACTCTAAAAATTTGAAGCCAATCGGAAGACATGACATTTAAAGTTCATATTGAACTTTCAAGGTCCGAAACCTTAATAAAATTGATAATATTTAGGTTTCTGGGGTCCCTGATTTCAAATCCGAGGTTTAATCTTCAAACTTCAAAACAGTGGATGCGCAATGGCGTCGTTTATAGGAAAAAAGGAGACAATCTACTCTTCTATGTACCGTCGAATATGGAAAAACCTGTCCTTTTTAGATATCATAACCAATTGGGTCACCTGGGTTGTACAAAAACATTATGATATAATTTTTTTATGTTAAAATTAGAAACTTGTTTCAAAGGTATTCACAGGACAACAATTTTTTGTTGTTTTTTGATGTTGTAGAAATGCTCTTTTAGGTTTAGTATTAAAATGGAAAAATGTACAGCATTTGGTCGGGAGAGAAAATGCGATGTTAATTTCCCATAATAATATGTATTTTTTTAATTTTGAATTTGAAACTTGTTTCAACGGGTGTTTAGTGGCCGAAGATTAAAATTCTTTTCCTTAGTGGAAAAAATTATTTATACTTACGCGTCTGCTCTGTGTTCATTGGCTGGCCTGCTGGAGCGGGATGCAATTCCCGTGGTGGCGGTGGCGTAGGTGTATCTGTAAAATATAAGACAGGGATTTATATTTAGTCATTTTTAAAGGTATTCTAAGGTTTACTATTGGCCCAAACTGAAAACAGCTAAAACGTAATATCAGTGTCAGATAATGTTAACCAAGGTACTAAAGTGGAAAGAGTGGATATATTTTGGGAATTTAGAAACACTACTTTATATATTTTTAGTGTAGTCTGTTATTTTGAAATCGTATTGTCTATTGACATGTTTGAAAATATAGAATTTTGTATGCATTCATAATATTATATTAAAACAGACAATAAGCTAGTTAATGTATTAAAAACATATTATTGAAAACTAATTTTGATTGCCAAAATACTGTATTAAATTATATAGTGCATTAGAATTAACCGAAGACGACTCATGAAGAAATTGTATTAATTGTTATTATTGCAGTCTATTATTTAATCATTATTATAATCCTTATACCTATTAAACTTTCTGCAAACACGGTTGACCCGACGTAACAACATTTTGCAGATGTTTATATTCTTATCTAGTGTTTTTGCATTGGATCCATCATTTTGCGTTTGTAAATTTCGTCAGCAAATTTCTAATCAGAGACACATCAGGAAAATATGTAAAAATGTAAAAACTCGGACCGCCATAAGAGGTACATCATTTTGAATTTTTTACTTTTTATGTTTATTTTAAAAAAGATGACAACATAACTCCCCTCCTTCCAAGTTTCAAACAAACGTGCATGTTGGTTGCTCCGGCTGCAATGATACACTACGATGGATGCACTATTTTCTTTAGGACTATTTTCGATTGGGCCAAAAAACTTTAAGCATCCATAGAAACATACACATTTTTTTAAATCTAAGAAATTTCCATTAATAAAATATATAAATTTCTAAACAGTTCAGAAATAATAGCCAACGGAACTGTCATGAAAAGTTTTCGTTGAATTATTATACAAGTCCATAAATTTCCGCAAATGCGGAAATGCGGAAAATCCGGTTTTGGTTAATTTGGTTTAATTTTTTATATGCTTTTTATCTCAGCGTCCTAAACAAATGTCGACATGGGCGCAAAGCCCAAAACCCCCTGGGTTCTAAAATAAGGCCCGCTGAAGTCAGCAGCACCGGATATTAGCTCTGCTGACTCGGCTATTGACTCTACTTGAAAAAGTAGTTTCGGCTAATTCGACTAAATTTGCTAAATATTGCTTAGTTCAGCGTCTTAAACAACTGTTATGCCGGCTTGTCATATTAAAATCGCCCTATTATTTTATCTGAAATAGCAGTCGGCACATTTTTCATACAGTTGAGAGATTCAGCTCTGAAAAATCGTGAAAGATCTCTGGATCCTGTAACTTTAACTGATGAGTATTTTGCTTATCTCACATTGTTATCAGAAGCCCAATTCAACGACTTATACAAGCATTGTGTTACTGCTCCTAAAGCTTATAACTTTCGTCAGGTATTCAAGAAATCTCTCTTCATATTTTTGTATAAAATGCGCCATGGACTTGCTGATGAGCTTCTGAAGATTTGATTCAATCACTCCAGCAGCCAGGCGATAAGTGTGTTAATTGGTGTTGTAAGATCGAAGATGGTATGAATTGTACAGAAAAATATTGAACTGGAAGCGATAACTAGTCAAGAATTCATCACAGACACTCTGTCTTCATTTGCGAAATAATTGTATACTGATAATTCAAATGAATCGAAGACAATTGTAATTCTAGATGGAACTCATAGTTGCATTAGAAAATCTTGGAATCACCTTACCTTAAGACAAAGTTACTTACTTCACAAGAGACATCATTTAGTGCACCTGCTCTGATGGTTGCACTCGATAGTTACGTTCTCCATATCCCTGGACCATATTTCGTAGATGGTATAAACAGCGATGCCTCGACATTAATCGATTAGTTCGAAAAAGTTATAAACAATATTAACGAATGGTTTCAAGATGGAGATTTTTCTTGTGGATCGTGGCCATCGAAATGCAGTGCAGTTCTTTGAAAATGAACGACACAATATCCAAATGCCGCCTGTTATGGAAAGGAATCAGCGTGAAGTCATGAATGAAATGGCCAACCGCGCCCCCATCGTAACGATGCAGCGATGGCTAGTCCAAGCTCGAAATAGTCACGTAAAACCCAGTTTCAAGTTCCCAGACGAACTTATTCCAAGGTATCACGTCTTGCATTTAAAAGATTTTTACTTGATAGCTGGAGGCTTGATAAATAGATATTAAGTACCTCGACGAATGATAGATAAAACTGTTTCCCCAACGCAAGAGATTAAACCTCGACTGCATCGGTACATACCAACTTAAGTTAACTCCCTCATATGTTCAGGACGAATTCGAACGTAAGAGTACCTTTATCTTCGAACTTAATAGAAACAGAGATGAACCAGGTTTTTTGATGATGAGAAGCTACTCTCGATTCAGAAATGCTACTCGCTATCAGTTGTGGTTAACTTTTCGATTATGAGAAGTTGAAAAGGATCAACAGGAAAATAGAGCGACAAAGGCATAATAGGATATTATTGTACCAGCAAAGCTGGGACAAGTACTTTGGATTGCTGTATACATTTCGCGAGTCTCTTGTGGTTCCCCAACTGGGTCAGGCATCAACCGTTCATAAAATATCTTAGTACAATGCTCGCCCGATACATCCAGGACGCTGGAAATAGGCAAAATGATGACGTTGGTAATAATCGCGAAATTGACTGTACAGTAGACCTAAATACAAAAAAATATAAAACTTATGACAACTTGGCGATTCAGAATCAAAAGTAAAATAATACTCATTAACTTCATAACTACAAAGACTGACTGCCTTATCTCGAAACCCGCGAGGTTTTGGTCTTTGCGCCACTGGAGACATTTTTTCAGGATGCTGAGATGCAAAACATATAGCAAATTCAACCAAATTAATCAAAACCATTTTTTCTTGAAAAAATATGCGTCTAGCAAAACACCATCAAACTTATCAAAATTTACGCGAAAGTGACAAGTTTTCAAAAATTTTTCGTTAACGCCCAAATGTTATCACATATTTCACACAAATTTCTATACATTATCATAAATATATATATTTGAAAACAATTTTTTTCATGAAACGGGTTCTGCGGATTTATTTTGAAAACGGACAGTTACAAAATTTTTTCTCTTAAGAAAAAATTACGCAAAATATCTTTCTATAAGAACTTTTATAACGGCCAACGCCGTTCAGCGAGAAAGATTTATTGGCGGTTTAGGTAAAACCTAAATTTAAAAAATGCGATTCAGTGCACCCACATCTTTGACTCAACATTGTTGCAATTTTTTTGAAAACCGAGCTACTTTTGTTTAAACCTAAATCTTAATTTCAAAAGTCCATAGATTTTCTCTAATGCCAATAAATTTACATAAACTTATTAATTGTTTTGATTTTGTATTTTTTAGTTAAAATTCAAAACTTGTATCAAAGGTCTCCAAGTGCCAAAAACTTAGATATTTTTTCTCTAAATCACATCCAGTTTTTCTCAGTTTAAAACATTATTATATACTTACACACGTGGTGTTTTTGCGTTGGCTGTCCCGCTAAAGTGTTTTCGAGTCGTGGTCGTGGTCCTCGTTCGACTGCATCTGCAAAATATAACATAGGGATTTTTATTCCAGAATTTTTGTTACGAATCATAATAAGTTGTGTTGGTCCAAACTAAAGGTGACTTGAATATATTTTAAATGTCAGTTAATGTTAGTTAAAGTACGAAATGCTTTGTGTGCTTTCAGAATATTATGATTATTTAGACATATTTTTGGCAATTGAAAAAAAGTATAATTTACTAACGTGAAGTTCCATAAATAGAACCTGGATTGCTACCTCCTGCAAAAAAATGGCCATGTTCTGCGGGCCATGTTGGCAATGGACCAAATTGTGGCACCTGATGACCTCCATCTGTAAAATGTTGTATAGGGATTTTTATTAATTTCTTTTTAAGGAACCCTAAAAATTCAAAATGGAAGACCCCAAGACTCCCTTCGAAACAGACAAAGCAAAAGAGTTTGTAAAACATACAATATGACATTTTAGAAGATTCTAAAAGAAATTCAGTTAAATGTATTGATTTCCTGTATATTTTGGAGGAAATCCTTTGCATACGTAACATAAGTTCAAGAACATCCGCGCACCTGGACGAAGTCATCGACTACCTTAAACCGAGACTTTTGGACCTATCAGCGTGACTGTGATGATTTAAGATATCAAAGACGAGTAGGAATTACAATACGACTTTTTTGGCATATGAAAAACACTTCTATCGCGGCCTTGCAGATGGCAAAAACGAGACTCGCGCATGTGGTACCCAAATCGGTAAGTCCTGGTAGTCCTAGTAATTAGGGACCAATGACCTGCTTCTCCACCCTCTATATGTGTCAACTTACGCATCTTCTGTAAATGGACGACATAATGTTTTATGCAAGCTTAAGGTCGAATCTTTTTTTAAGCAAATATTGAAACTTGTTTCAAAGGTCTTCCGGAGCCAACGCTGATCAGAGAGAACACTTTATTGTTGGTTGACAAATAAAATTTAGATCTTTAAATGAATCGCAACATTTTTTTGTTATTTAAAAAAATATATAATATACTAACGTGGGTTTCTATAAATTGGTGGAGCAGAGCCGTCGAATTGTCCTTGATTCGTAACGTGATCTGTTATTTGAGAATGTTCTCTTTTACGCTGATCCTTCGACTGTTGACTTCCATGTGGTAGATGATCACCTCCATCTGTAAGATGTAGTATCGAATTTGTATTTGAGAATTTTTAACGAACGCCAGGGATCAAAAATTTCCATACGTTTTTAATACTTATAGAAATTTATCAAAATGATAAAATAGGTGGAAATATATATATATATATATATATATATACAGGGAATATAACATACAGGGCACTTAAATTGTTCTCTTTCGAAGCATTGTAGCAGCCTCAAAAGTCGAACTTTCAAATGGGGTGTTGTGAAAATGAATGAAATATAAAATAAATGATAAAAATTTGAAGGAATGAAGGGAAATAAATGCAATCAAAATAATATTTTCAAAATTGTGCTATTTCTTACCGGTTCATGTATTTTGTGCTCGTTATTTAACTCAATGATAAATAATATTGTGTATTGTTGTCTGATTCATGAAATTCTTCTCAAAAATTATTCTAAAAATTCATAAAGTGATTTTTCTTGTGCCTTTGACATGGGAAACTTGAAGTCAAAACCCACTCCTCATAAAATCAAAATACCTTGGGGTCAATTTTCAAGCTAATTTGAAGGTCGAGGTCAGTTTTCAAAATAGGCACCCTGTTTTATACACCGAATTCCGAAAAAGTGAGAAATTTTGAACTTTAAAAGATAGTTTTTAATTTTTAGAGTGACATTCAGAAGCTCAAGTTTAAATGTTGAAAAATTGTCCGGAACCTTTTTTCTTTTAACTTTTGAGGATTTATGCGCGAACAAATGTTTGTATAGGCTTTCTAAGCAACGACCTTGACTATCTCGACCTTGAGGCAATAGGACGCACGTTCAACAAGCACTCCAAACGTTCTTTCGCCTATAAATTAATAGAGAAATTTGGAAAAAGCGACTGAGAGAAAAAATTTATTAACAAAAACAATTGATACAATAATTAGTTGTCATAAGTCTGAAACTTTAATCAATAAAAATAAGATTATTTTTAATATAAAAACTAATAATACAATTTTAATTTTTTAAATTATACAAAACACTTATTACCTTCAACATTATTTTAAAAGTATAGAAAAGTCAAAATTTTCTCACCATCTCCGAATTTTCCATACCTGCGCACCATAATTCCGCTCAAACCTCTCATGTTCCTTCCTTACCTACTATCCCTTCACACCACTCCCCTCAATTCACTATTATTCCCCTTTTTTCACAACTTCCCTCTCCAACCCCTTATAAGATTTTTATCATAGTGGTCAAACTTACCACTAAAATTGATGAAAAACACGAGGGGAAGAAGCAAAGTTCCGAAAAGTCTCTTCATTTTTCTTCTCCGATTTCGTGAAACATGACTGATAAATATCTGCAGTATACGTGGTTAAAGCCATAGAAAAACTTATTAACCCGAACAAACTGTCGCAGACACCGTTTCATAGACCTTGGTCTCTTTCCTGCTATCAGCACCCGGAAAAAAATGTATCTACAAAAGTTTGCCTGTTAATTATGAAAAATACATAAACTCTAAACTGTAAAGAATTTGTGAAATAACAAATATTTTTGAATCTAATAAAAATCTCGCTAAGGTTTAAGTTTTTCGCCTTTTAAGATAGTCTCCAGAATTTGACTGCTTCATTAATTCAAAACATTTTATAACTAATATATCTTTTAGAAAGATTTCAATTGAATTGAGCAAAAAAATCGTTAAGAGCTAAATTTTGAAGCTATAAGCTCAAGTGTATCAGAAAACTGTTGACCTTATAAGCTCCTTCAGCTGGCCCTTTTGAAAAAAGAAACAGACGCTCAAGAACGCAGGTGGACGACAGTATTCAGACTTAAAAGCGAAGATTAAAAAAACGGATGCTGGGTCTAAAAAGGGCTGCAGGGAGCTCGCAAAGCGAGTGAGAGGGATCCAAAGTTTGTTTTTGAGACCATGCAACGAGAGGGTCTCAATGCCAAACCTGATCCTCAATTTATCTTTCCCAACTTACGTTTAAACGAAATAGGGTATTGCTCTGAAATTTTTGCAAATAAAAGAGGAGACGATAAAGTTCATGTGTCCGCTTTGTTCCGGTGCAAATTTTGAAAAAAAATATTTTCGATGACAGGAAAAGTGGAAGCTATATTGGAACTATTCTTTCCCACCTTACGTCCACACAGAATGAGATGTCGTGTGGGAAATTTAGCACGATAATAAGAGGACACGTAGGAATGTGTCTCTGCTCCTCAATAATTAGAGTTGTGGAAAAAGTTTTTTTTTCAATCAATAATTTGGAGAAGTACCGGCCGTGCTGTACGAACACTGGAAGAAATTTTCAGTGTTATCAAATGGGCTCGTATTAAGGTTTATATTTATCATAGTGCATCAAAACAACAACATTCGCTAACGAACATTATACACAAATAATACAGAATCTAGTGTATATAGGTGAATTGCAAATTAAAGAATTTTATCTGACATACGTATCAGCTGTTTCAGAACAGCACTGGCACTAGCACGAGCACTAGCACTATCACTAGTACTAGCACTAGCACTAGCACTAGCACTAGAGAAATATAATAGTTGACATTTCTAAAAAAGACAAGACTTTAATTTATTTTTGAAATCTGTCCAATTTAGTGACCAACCAGTGTCTATATATTTCCCTAAAAGTGTTCCAAAATCTACACCTACGTATTATCTATTTGCCATTATGTATACACAGCCTTTGAGACAATACGTTTTTCATAAATCCACGTTTCACGTCTCGCTGACCACCTCTCGCTGACCAATCAGTTGTTTTTCACTATCAATAAACTTTCTTTTGTGTAAAAAAGGCAACCAAATTAAAGTGAGCTTATTTATAACTTAAAATATTAATATTTTAATAAATATTACCCTTTTTGAAATCGAAAATAGATGTCAAAATCTATTGTTTAAAGACCATGAATGTGTATAATTAATTTCGTGCGCATTGACTTCTGGTTATTGGAACGTTTAAGGACTTATCTTTCTTCTACACTTTGTTCAAACAAGCAGAGACATGACCTGCTTCCTGTGATAATAGAGTCAACAATCACATTAGGAAATATCTCGCCCAATCGATTTTGTAAAATCAAACTTGTAGTCATTTGAATGTTAACAATTTTTATTTAGGGAGATCTTGGAGTATATTTTGCATTCATAAAAAATCTTTACAATTAAAAAGACCTTCCTTAGGAAATCAAGTTCATACTCATTCAAGTTGTTATTTATTTAAGACAAATAATTTTTTGAATTTGAAGAAATAATTGAAATTTTCTATGGAAAATAAGAAAAACATAAAACAGTGAAAATATTCATAATTGAAAACAAAAATCTTTAGAAAAGTAGCGCGTAATGACCCTGAAACAGTATAATTAACTTGGAGGCCAGTGATCCCGTGTTTTTTTACGATTGTAAGAATTTTTTCTGTTTTTTATCCTTCTTTAAACAAGCAGGAGGCAATTTTTTCGAATTGACGAAAACTACATCGCCCTCCTAATTACACAATATGAGCCTTCTATTGTTTATAATGTTCATAATTTTCATAATGTTTATAATGAGTTTATTTTAATGTTTACCATGCTTATAGCTTAAAAAATTATTGTATACAGTGCAAAATAAGTTAATACATTTTAAATAAAAAAAATTAGCTGTATGATAGTAAAGAAAACTACCAAGTATCAAGTTTATACGTTAAATAAATCAAAATGATGCAATTTTTTGATATCTTTGTTTATGGTCAACTGGATTCAAATTTCGTGATTAATTATTATCTGTAGTATAATTTCAACTGCACAATACATTATAAAGATATCAACACATCTGACCTAATTGATGAATTTACGGAATTTAAAAAATTCTGGAAATTTAAACAATTCATGAAATTCATGGAATTCACGGAATTCACGGAATTTACAGAATTCATGGAATTCCAAGAATTTTTGGGAATAAGCAGAATTAAAGAAATTCACAGAATTAAAAAAACCACGGAATTCATGGAATAGACGGATTTCATGGAATTCACGGAATGTACGGAATCAATTGAATTCCGTTAATTTGACTATTATCTTTTTCTTGATAGGTCCATGTCTCGCTGCCGTATACTACAGTCCGAACAAATATAGAATTATATATTGCCATTTTAGACTTATTTGCTATATTTTTACTTTTGATAAGGGGAACTACTCTACAGATAAGATTATTACCTTCCTTTATGCGTCTATCGAACTCCTGATCTATCTTCCCGTCACTAATAAATAAGCTACCAAGGTATACAAATTTATCAACTTGTTCAATTATCTGATCATTTAATAAATGCTTGCATTCAGTTTATTCAACATTCTTTGGAAGTCTTCGGTTACTCTGCTATAACTACCATATCATCTGCAAACGCTAACCCACGTACCTTTACTGTTTCAAGACCCACACCTTCCTCGTTCAAAAGAGGTATTCTTAAACACTTGTCCATAAATAATATGAATAGCCATGAAGACATAACACATCCTTGCCTAACGCCTTGCATAATATCGAACCAGACACTCAATTATCCATTTACCCTTACACTCGCTTTGCTACCTGTATATATTGTTCTTGTAGGTTGTAGGAGCCATCCATTTACTCCGTACTCTTCAGTATTTCCCAAAAATTACTTCTATCTACCTTGTCGAAAGCTTTTTATAGGTCAACAAAAGCATAGACAAATTTTTTCCCCACTCTCAAACTTTTGAGAATATTTTAAGTACAAAACTTAATAAGCTCATCCCTCTGTAATTATTGCAGTCACTTTTATCACACTTTCTTTTGTATATTGATACGATAATCGCTTTTTTTTTAATTATGTACTCACCGCCGAACTTAAGAATTTAAGCGTTAATACTGTCTACCTCGGAATCTTTATCTCCAGTTTGTCCCCTAAAAGGGTATCTGAAAGCGTCTATAATCACACCTGCCTCATATTGAATTTCCTCTTTACAATTTCTCATGTTGACGAATTCTATACTTTTATTTCCCTTCAGTGCTATATAAAGCAGTTTCTTGCATTCTTTAAAGTCGTTTTGTATTTTCCTAACTTCTTCTACTCTAATTTTACCTTTGCTTTCCTTATTTAGTCGTTTGAATATCCTATTTTCGTATCTGTAATCATTTTTACATTTATTTCATTCCTCGTCGGTAAGATATTCCATGTTCAAAAGTCTCATGTACGCTTCTTTCTTTGCTTTTTGAACAGCCCTAATTTCATCATTTCACCATGCATCACCAGACATTCTTTCTACAACCGCGATACCAGACACTTTGAACGCAGATCAAACAATGCGCCCCCAATGCGTCCATGCGCCCTCTATATCTTTATTTCGTGTAAGCGCCTCCCAAGTTGCCTTACCTATTCTTCCAATTATCCTATTTTGGAAATCTATTCGCACATCCGGTTTCTGCAGATTCTCAATTTTGATTCGCTTTTTTTTGTTGTCTTGGTTCTCTTTTTTCAACATCCCCGAGCTATTCTAATTTTTAAGATCAGATGGTAATTAATGATCGCAGTATTGCATTCAGAACCCCTCATGACCCTTGTATCTTTGACTAGCTCTCTCAGTCTTTTATCCGCAACAACAAAGTCAATTATACTCTGGCTATTTTTTCCTTTAGACCAGTCTAAAGGTCTGCCCTTTCTAAGCATAAGCCTACTCATTTATCTTTATTGTAGTTGGTTCTTGGGTCGTGATGGCAAATATTTATCGTGTCATTTAAAGTGTCCCAGAAGGCGTCTTTTGCTTCTCTAGGATCTCTATCAACTGGCGCGTAACATGAAATGGTGAATAATCTTCTGCATCTTGCATTCATGCTAGCCCACAGCAATCTGGGAGATACAAAATCATGATCTCAGCGATGCTGCTTTGCTCTTTCATGCAAAATCCGTGGTTTGTTTAACTTGAGATCATTCACTCCCCTAACATTTAAAACTCTCAGTCTCTATTCTTTACTTGAAACTTGACCTTTACGTTTTCCGTTTGCATGCCTTTTGTCAATTAAAGTTTCAGTCCTTTCTGAGGTTTTTTTATTGTTTGTATTATTCATTGTTTAGATTGTACGCCCAGCTACCACATTTATGCATTAAGTTTATTTTGTGTGTCAAAATCATATCTAGGTAATTAGCAATTCTTCATATCCTGGAAACTGTAGTAATAACATCCGTCCCACCAAACTTCAGTTAATAGGGATGGGTGGTAGGAATGAAACTTATAGTAGTTGACCGTCTTCTGGGCACGAAAACTATGTCTAATATATATGAACTTTAAAAACCGCTTATATTTATCTTGAAAACCCCACAACCTTCATAATTATTTTAAACTTTGGAAGTGTATTTTTTATTACTAAAATTTCATTATATTTTAGAGCTTTTAAAAATTGTATATACTTTTCAGCTGAAGAATTCTTGAAAATAATCAAAATACAATACCTAATGGAAAAATAATAGCCTTTCCCCGTCACCAAACCCATTACGAGCAGGATATTTCAATTTTCAATGATATTATGAATCATAAAAATGTCACCTATAGTTCAATAAATTGCAATTTAATTTTCTACCATAATATTTGATAGTAAATGAACAAATTAACTTATCTTTGAGGCGAATGCTTGAATTTTGTACATTTCGTTTCGCAATTAGTTGGTACCAAAGATTCTATATTTATGATATCCTGATTGAAATCTCGGACAGGCATGTTCTTGGTATCATAATTAGAGATATTTACTAGCCCTTGTTGTACTGCTAAACACGCAGTTATTGATGTCATTATGGCTTCGGTAAAAGTGCCATTAATACCGACCGCGAATTGAGTTTGATCGCTCTCGCTAGGCATTTTTTAGATTTTTGCGAAGACTTTTTTAAGAAAATCATTGAAACGCGAGGTTTCAATGGAAAGATATAGCTCAGACATTTTCAAACATTCAATTAATGAAACAAAAATATGACCAATAACAACACAACGCCCAATGATAATCGACATATTCTTACGATCAAAGAAATGATTAAAGTTTCAACATTTACAATTTCGTAGTAAAAATAATTATTTTTTATTTGACATAGATCATTTTTCAAGTTCCAAGCAGTACCTTGATCATAGCCGCATTCTCAGTCTACGGTGTTTCATTTTAATTGCAAATGAGAATGACAGTGAAAATATTTTATGACTCGTGACTGAATTTCAGAAAACATATCCACTTGGAATTGCGCATTGGAATTTTAAAAATTTTCTAAAACTTCACGTGATTCTTTAAATAATCTAAATTGACTAAAATTTAAAGCTGCCATATATAATCAGCAATTTACACTCGCTTTTATCCGCAAATTTATTCCTACTATGTGATAAAAAAATTACGTAATAAAAGGTACGATAGAATTCTTCGATAAAATATTAATTAAAATTTTGATTAATTGATATTTGTTGCACACTGTAAAACGAAGTACATAAATAAGAATTTTCTCCGGAGAGTTCTAATATTGGTTCGAAAACGAACCAACAAAAAATGCTCTAATTGTAATCTATAAAAATTCCTTGTTAAAACAAAAATCTAAAACAAAAATTAAAAACAGGAAAGAAAAATGAGAACATTCGTGGCTGTCAGGGAGTAAGCATCGTGGCGGTGCTGTTCCTGTCAGCTTAAACTTTAATATTTTTTTAATTTTTAAATATTTTTTTGCCTTGATAATGGTGCTGTATGATTGCCGAAACGTTAGTTATATAGTTTTATTTTTTATGTTCAATGTTCTTTTTTTGTTATTTGATTATATTAAAAATAAAAAAGACAACAGAAAGAAAAAGAGCAGGAAGGGGACGCGGACGGTTGCCTTTGTCGTTTTTCTTCCCTTATTTTTATTTTTGTCTGTGAATCTTCTTTTTACATGGATATTTTCAGATTACAATTAGAGCATTTTTTGTTTGTTCCTTGTGGTCCAAATTTGATCACTGGATTCTTGTTTTTCTACAAGAGTCTTCTTAAATAGGATTTTTAATTTGGATTTT
>JAAAKG020070461.1:0-14213 GCA_010014905.2 Druon quercuslanigerum
TTATAAAAAAACATTTAGAAATCTATAGAAATTAAAAAGCCTTTAAATAAATTAAAAATAAAATTTTTAACTATGAAAATTTAACAAATTTGAATTTTTAATAGTGAAATATTTATCTGTTGAAAATTGAGAGAAATTCAAAATTTTAAATAACTTGAAAATGTAATTTTTAACATTAACACAATTAAGAAATTTAAACTTTTACCCGCTCAATATTAGTTTATTTATTATTATAATTACCTGAAAGAAATTAATAGAAATTAAAAAGCCTTTTAATAGATTAAAAATAAAATTTTTAACTTTAAAAATTTAACAAATTTCAAATTTTAACAGTGAAATATTCATCTATTGAAAATTGCTCTAAAGTGAATAAAACTTGCAAATAATTTAAAATTTAATTTTTAACTTTATCAATTAAAGAAAAATTTATTTTTTTTTAGATTTGAATATACAGTTTTTAAAAATTCATAAAAAAGGAAGAAACTTGAAATAAATTAAAAATTTAATTATAAAAAATTCAACCTGGAAACATTTATAAAATCAAGAAATTTTAATTTTAAACAGTTATACAATTGCTTGTTGAAAATTAAAAGAAATTGAAGATTTTAAATAACTTGAAAATTTAATTTTTAACATTCACAAAATTAAGAAATTTTAAATTTCACCCCTTCAATATTAGTTTATTTATTATATCATTATTTATTATTTAAAAAACCTGTTAGAAACTCAAAGAAATTAAAATGTCTTTAAATAAATATAAAATGAAATTTTAAACTTTAAAAATTTAACAAATTTGAATTTTCAACAGTGAAATATTTATTTGTTTAAAATTGATTTAAACTGAATTAAACTTGCAATTAATTTAAAATTTAATTTTCAACTGTATCAATTGAAGAAAAATTTTATTTTTTAGATATGAATATACAGTTTTTCAGAATTGATAAAAATTAAATAAACTGAAAATAAATTAAAAATTTAATTATAAAAAATTCAACCTGGGAACATTCATAAAATTAGGAAATTTTAATTTTTAACAGTTGTGCAATTGCGTGTTGAAAATTAAAATAATTTGAAGATTTTAAATAACTTGAAAATTTAATTTTTAAGAGCAACCTAATTAAGAAATTTCAACTTTTACCCGTTCAATATTAGTTTATTTATTATTATAATAACCTGTTAGAATTTTATAGAAATTAAAAACCCTCAAAATAAATAGAAAATAAAATTTTTAACTTTAAAAATTTAACAAATTTTAATTTTTAACAGTGAAATATTTATCTGTTGAAAATTGCTCTAAAGTGAATAGAACTTACAATTAATTTTAAATTTAATTTTCAACTTTAACACGTAAAGGTCATTCAAAACTTAATTTTCCATTTTTAGAAAATTCAGTTTTTAAAAATTCGCTTCAAACAGAAGTTTAATTTTTAACTTTAACAATTGAAAAATTACATTTTTTAGATTTGAATATACAGTTTTTGAGAATTGATAAAAATTAAAGAAACTTGAAATAAATTAAAAATTTAATTATAAAATGTTCAACCTCAGAACATTTTCAAAAATTACGAAATTTCAACTTTTACCCGTTCAATATTAGTTTATTTATAATGTCATTTTTTATTATTATAATAACCTGTTAAAAATTCACAGAAATTAAAAAGCCTTTAAATAAACTAAAAATAAAATTTTTAAAGTGAATTAAACTTGAAATTAATTTAAAATTCAATTTTAAATTTATCAATTGAGGAAAAATTTTATTTTTTAGATTTAAATATACAGTTTTTGAGAATTGATAAAAATGGAATAATCTCGAAATAAAATAAAAATTTAGTTATAAAAAATTCAGTCTGGCGACATTTATAAAATAATGAAACGTTAATTGTTGACATAAACAAAATTAGGAAATGTCAACTGTCAAAACTTGCAGTTAATTGAACTTTTTATTTCTAACTTTATCAATTAAAGAAAAATTTAATTTTTTAGACTTGCATATACAGTTTTTGAGAATTGATAAAAATTTAGGAACCTTAAGATAAATTAAATATTTAATTATAAAAAATTCAACCTGGGAACATTCACAAAATAATTTAATTTTTATGAAATTTAAAATTAAATTTTATAAGAAAGAAAGAAATTTTAAATAAAAGAAATTTTAATTTTTAACATTAAAAATTAAGGAATATTAAATTTTACTGGTTCAATATTAGTTTATTTATTATATCAATATTTTTTATTATAATGACCTGTTAGAAATTTATAGAAATTAAAAAGCGTTTAAATAAATTGAAAATAAAATTTTTAACTATAAAATTTTAACAAATTTCAATTTTTAACAGTGAAATATTTATTTGTTTAAAATTGCTCTAAAGTGAATTAATCTTGCAATTAATTTCAAATTTATATATTTAACTTTATCAATTGAAGAAAAATTTTAATTTTTAGATTTAAAGATACAGTTTTTGAGAATTTTTAAAAATTGAAAAAATGAAATAAATTTAAAATTTAATTATAAAAAATTCAACCTGGGAACATTTACAAAATAATGTAATTTTTATGAAATTTAAAATTAAATTTTATAAGAAAGAAAGAAAGAAATTTTAAATAAAAGAAATTTTAATTTTTAACATTAAAAATTAAGGAATTTTAAATTTTACTGGTTCAATATTAGTTTATTTATTATATCCATATTTATTATTATAATGACCTGTTAGAAATTTATAGAAATTAAAAAGCCTTGAAATAAATTAAAAATAAAATTTTTAACAGTAAAATATTTATCTGTTGAAAATTGCTCTAAAGTCAATAAAACTTGCAATTGATTAAAAATTTAATTTTTAACTTAATCGCTTGAAGAACATTTTATTTTTTAGATTCAAAGATACAGTTTTTGAGAATTTTTAAAAATTGAAGAAACGAAATAAATTAAAAATTACATTACAAAAAATTCAACCTGGGAAGATTTACAAAATAATTTAATTTAAATATATATACCGTTTTTTAAAATTGATAAAAATGGAAAAAACTTGAAATAAATAAATTAAATTTAAATAAATTAATTTACAAAATTAGGAAATTTTAATTTTAGTTTATTATATCATTATTTGTTATTTAAATAACCTGCTAAAAATTAATAGAAATTCAAGAGCCTTTTGATAACTTAAAAATAACATTTTTAACTTAAAAATTCAACAAATTTCAATTTTTAACAGTGAAATATTTATCTGTTGAAAATTACTTTAAAGTGAATAAAACTTGCAACTAATTTAAAATTTAATTTTTAACATTAAAAAAATTAATAAATTCCCATTTTTAACATTTTATAATTTGCGTTTTAAAAATTATTGATATAAAGTGAATAAACTTGCAATAAATTAAAGAATTAAGAATATTCAATTTTTAAACGTTTATTGTTCTTCTACTAAATTTTCGTTTTTTTTAAACTTGAACAAAATCGAACCTGAAACTTTCGAAAATTGAGATAAATTAAAATTTTCAATTTATTTTTATTTTTACAGTGAAGTTTACAACTGTTTAAAACAATTTTCTATGAGTTTCAAAATTTGAAAATTCAACTGTTAAAAGTTGATGAAAATTAAAAATTGAACCACCAATAGCTAGATTTTCAATACTTGAAAATTAGATTCGATATTTTTTTGAAATTGAATTGTTGAAAATTGAAGAAAAATGTCAATTGAATTTTTAACACATGAATTTTCAATTTTAAATATTCTAACATTGAAAATTAAAGTAAATTTAATTTTTAACAGTTGCAAGTTCAATCGAAAATTTCTTTTTATTTTAAGCAGTTAAATTTTCCATTTCTGGAATTTTTATTTTCTTTGATTTCTGCAGCTGAGTATATCCAAAATTTTAAAATTAATATTTTTCCTAATTTTCTACAAGTAGAAATGTATTTTTTTTTATTGTTGAAAATTAAATTTTTAATTTATATCGATTTTTGACTACTAAAAATGCAATTTTCAATTTTTATCATTCGAATTTTCAACTAGCTGAAATTTAATTTTTTCTCATTTTCTTCAACTTTATCAGTTTAAGATTCAACTGCCAAAATTTTATGGACATAAATATTGATACTTCAACAGTCCAATAAAAAGCTGATGAAATTTAGAGAAAATAAATTTGTTAATTTATTTTAATTTTTAGCCGTTAAAATTTCAAATGCTTGCAATTCAATTTTTTTCAATAGTCAAAAAATTAATTGGAAATATTCTTCAATTTTCAACAGTTTAAAATTATTTAAAAAAATTATGCGTATTTTTAAGAACTAAATTTCCAGCAGTTGTTAATTAAAATTTAAGTTTTCTTTAATTTTCTACAGCTAAAGATAACACTTTTAATTTATTTTAATGTTTAAAAGATGAGTAAACTAACAGTTTACTTTAAAAATTAAAAATGATTTAAAATTTAATTTTTAACTTTGAAACGTGCTGGTAATTTGAAACTTAATTTTCCATTTTAGAAAATACAGCTTTTGATAAATGGAATCAAACGAAAGTTTAATTTTCAAATTCAATATTAATATATTTATTGTATCATTATTTAATATTATAATTGCCTGCTAAAAATTTAACTTTTTAACTTTACAAACTTAACAAATTTCAATTTTTAACACTAGAATATTTTTAAAATATATTTTTATTTAAAAAAATTGCGATTAATAGAAAATTAATTCCTAAACTTCAACAAAAGTAAGAAATTTAAATTTTTAAGAGTTAAATATTTATCTTAAAAATTGATGTGAATTGAAGAAACTTGAAATAAATTAAAAAACAGTTTTCTCTAAGTTTCAAAATTTGAAAATTCAACTGTTTTGAATATTCGAAAATCGCATTTTAAGTTTTCTGAAAAATTTTATCAGTTGAAAATTAAATTTGACATTTCTACAAGTAAAAATTCAATTTTTTGACATTAGAAAATTTAATTTTAAAATCATTTCGATTGTTAACTGCTTAGAATGCAACTTTTTTTTAATTTTTAACTATGAAAAATTTAACAATTGCAAATCAAACTATTGATAATTGAAAAATAAATTAAATTTTCAGCATCTCACAATTCAATTTGCAACTTTTAAAAATTGAATCTTCAGCAGCTGGATTTTTAATTGCTAAAAATCACATTTAAAATTTTCAGCAATTAGAAACTAAATACAAAATTTATTTATTTTCTTCTAAACTGAATTTGAAATTCTTTAAAACTGTATTTTGAAATGTTCAACATTGCAAATTTTGTTTCAAGCTTTTATTTAAACTTTTCTAATTTTAAATTATTTTTGGAATTTTTTTAGATTTCTATTATACTTTTAAATTATTTGCATTTTTCCTAAAACTTTGAAAAAATTCCGCACAATTAAAAAATTTCCTGAAAATCTTTCAGACTCTTCGTTGATAATTATTGAAATTTCTTTAAATGTTTTAAAATCTCTTTAATTATTCTCCTAAAATAAATTTTGTAGCATAAAATATTATTTAACATTTTTCCTAAAATATTCAGAAAATTTTGCCTTATTTTGAAAACTTTCAAAATTTTAGATAGCTTCTAAGAATTTTGGCCAAATCTTTAAAAATCTACATTTTCAGATATTTCTTAAAGTCATTTTTGATATAAAATTAATTTTGTAACTTTTTATAACTTCGAAATATATTTTAAAGCTATTCGAATTTTTTCTAATATTTTGTAATCTTGCAAAATTGATAAATTGTTTTAGAAAATCTTCGACACACTTTCCGAAAATTTTCCATATCTTGTGACATAATTGAAGGGTTATCTAATATTTTTTTAAAACATGCATAAATTAAAAAATTGTTTAAAAATATTTCAGATTTTTAAAGTAGATAAGCATGAGATTTGTGATAATTTGGTTCCATCTACTTTTATTTGCATAGGATTACAACAGGTTATGAGCCCAGTTAGCAATAAACGTTAAAAGAAATATATGTATGTGTTTAATAAAAATTATTTTAAATTGAAATTATGATTGTTACAAAAAGTAAAATACCAAGTCTGACAAGCATATCTTTCAAATATTTTAAATCTGTGTATGCTAAATGTTTCTATTTGTTGTTCTGGTTCTTCGTTTATGCTATTCTCAACCTTCTGTAAAAAATAAATAGAAACTGTTTTGTTTAAAAAGAATTACAGTAAGTATATTAATAAACCGTTTAAAACCACTGAAATAAGCTGCTGCCAATTAAATTATATCATATCAAAAATTGCACAGTTTTAAACTAGGTATGGGGAAAGCTTGAGAAAGTGTACTAATGTAAAGGTCCTTACAGAACAGCTACTCTTTCAAAACAATTTTTGGAAAAACATCTGATGGTTTTTTAATGATTTATGATTTTCATAAGTTTTGCAATTCTGCTGATAAACTGTACGAGGCAGATGCTGCAGTAGCTGATGACTTACTTTTTATTTTGTTACTGAATGGTATCCCTGGCAATTGCAAACATTTTTGTTGTGCAATTGAATGTAAGGATGATCTTCCAGTATGAGAAGCAATAAAAATAAAGTTACTTGAAAAGGTTGATGCTGGAAAGGAAACAAATACTAAAGAAACATTCCCTAAAGAACATTTGATATTGGATCTAAATTTGCATATGAAAAGCTAAAAAAATTGTACTCTTAAAGATTAGCACCCAAAGGAAGCGATTACTAGAAGAAGAGGAAAAATCTGCAACAAAAAGCAGGAATCGTTGGAGAAGCTATAGTCAACAGAATATCAAATCAAAAAAGCAAATCAAAAATTTGCTAAACCTTATCCAATTGGTGGTACAAAGCACTTCGCAACTTTCAGAAACAATTGATTGCCTGGGTTATAGATACATTTTCCAAAGATGATAGGAGAAGTTAGAAATGAATTTAAAGAATTTAAAGCACTTGTAGAAACACAAGTAGAAAATAAAATCAAAATCCAGAGAACTGACAGCGGCTTCGAGTACCATGCAACGATTTTCCAAAGTTTTTTTTTTAGTTAGCTTTTTTAAAGAGAGAACGGACTTTTAAATTTACACTTGAACAGAAGGAAGTAGCTGAACCATTGAATTTCTTTTAAAAATGGCTTGGTGTTAGTTACTTTATTTATGTCTACCACAAAGTTTTGGGCTGAAGCCGTAGTTATGTCCACCTGTATTATATATTGGGGAGAAAAAAGATTCCTAGATAAAGTTACTTCTTTTGAAGTTTGGTATGGTTCAAAACCTGATGTGTGATAATTAGTAAGTTCGTAGTTAAGCATTTGCTTTCTATAAATCCCTAGCGATAGGAAAATTTGATCCATGAGCTACTAACTGCATTTTCTTAGGATACTACAGAGAAATATTCACTAAGACAATCAATAAACGAGAAGTAACAATCATAGATTGTTCTAATTGAACCCGAAATTTGGTTTGAAGGTGAGGAAGGACATGATCTTTAAGAAACATAACAAGAAGTCGAGTATCAAGAATTTGAGAATCTCAACGAGAAGATCAAAATAGAGATATTTAAAATCCAATTTGAGCAAATGAATACTTAAAATAATCAGGGCTGTTGGTAAAGAAAAACCAAACAGAAAATAGAATATGGTCAAAGAAAGAGAATCTGTAGATCCAACACTGAAGAAACCAATTTTAGGGTCTCATGCTTAAGAAGAGAAGAAAGAAATGCAACTTAAATGTGGACTAACTTATACCTCTGATTTGTGTAAAACTACGCATAACAGGTAAGTAATAGGTTAAAAATGGCTTCTTAAAACAAAATTGAAATCTGATGAAACCATAGAGAGAACGAATAGCAAGATTTGTTGCAAAAAGATAATCCTATCAACATGGAGTAGCCTATCAAGAGGTATTTTCTGCTCTAGCTATATAGAATATTTAAGAACCAGAACAAAAAGTCAAGTATCAAGAATTTGAGAATCTCAACGAGAAGATCAAAATACAGATTTTTAAAATCCACTTCGAGAAAACGAAAATCAAAAGGAAATCTCATTTAACAAAAAGAAGGCCCTCGACTGCTTAAAATGATCAGGACTAATGTTAAAGAAAACCTAAACAGAAAATACAATATGGTCAAAGAAAGAGAATCTGTAGATCCAACACTGAAGAAACCAATTTTAGGGTCTCATGCTTAAGAAGAGAAGAAAGAAATGCAACTTAAATGTGGACTAACTTATACCTCTGATTTGTGTGAAACTCCGCATAACAGGTAAGTAATGAGTTAAAAATGGTTTCTTAGAACAAAATTTTAATATGATGAAACCATAGAGAGAACGAAAAGAAAGATAAGTTGAAAAAGAATAATGCTATCAACATGGAGTAGCCTATCAAGAGGTATTTTCTGCTCTAGGTATACAGCATTTAATTAGAATTGTGATTACTCTTTCCCTAGAATCAAGTCTTGTTTTGTATCAAATGGACATTGTAATGGCGTTTAGATAAAGACTAGGAAGAAGAGATATATATGGAACAGGCAGTAATTTTTTATCAGACCAGGTACTGCATATTTTATTTGATTGCTGAAAAAGTCTCTTCATAGTTGCAAGCATCTGGAAAGCAATAGTACAAGAACCTAGATACACAATTACAAGAATTTCAGCTTATGCCTTTAAATGCAAACAATGGCTTTCATGTTGATAAAACCAAAAAATTATCTTGTGTAATGCAGGTAATTAAGATCATTTGATTGTCACAACAAACCGATAAAAAACACTTGAATCCTCGCACTACTGATCGGAAATCGAATTTGGTCAAGATCCAATCACGAAATTTGCAAGGTGTCACCACCAAGTTATATTGAGCCTCAATCCTCAATAATTGAGGGATACCCTAAAAACAGATAAAGCAAAAGAGGCAATTGAATTTTCTCATCAAATCATAAATTGGATCATTAATGTATTCAATGTAGCAGCTTCTTCAGACCTAGCTTCTAAAATGTCTTGGGTTTATTTCAAATCTATGAAGAGAACATTAGCGTGCCACTAAAAAAGTTTTAATACACCTTCGAGGAAGAACTACTCAAAGCTTCTTTTATAAAAAAACTTTAAAAAATGATTCGAGATTGGTCTTATTATTATTGATTTAATCACAGATTGGGCAGCTGATATTGATAGAACTTCATAATCAGCTTTTGCTTTTCAACAGAATGATTCCTCTATATGCTGGATCCTATGTTGAAGACCATTATTAATTTTCCAAATAAGGGTAATAAAAAAAGGATAAAAAGTCCCGGATTTTTATTATTTTATATCGCGTTTATTTCTTCGGGTGTGGTTTTATCGTTGTGAGACTCTCGGAAGTTTATCGCACCTGCATTTTATGAGCGGGAAACAAGCCTTGTATAGTTTTCAATAACGGGGGACTGCTTTCGCGTTCCGACGGCATCGCATAGTTTCCCATAAAAAAGGGGGAATAGACTCCTCGTTTACAGTGATTGTTGCGAGATTGCAATTGTTAAAAGTACGATAACCGCATTAATACTAACGTTCAGTCACGCAGCTTTCCAACCCGCATAAGGTTAACGGAGTTGCTAATCGACTCCTTTCTCGCTGGCAACTTAATATCCAACAATTCATTATGATACAACATCTCATTTTTTTAGAGGCGTGACAAAAATCAGGGATTTTTAACTATAAGGTTTGAGATTTACGGTTTATTGGATATAGCACATTTAAATTTCGCGCCAAAAACGTTGTAGTTTGTGACGCCACCGCATGGTGGTGCAGATCCAATATTGAAAATAAATTGAAAATTTAATTTCAAATTGTCAAAATTCAATTTTTTTGACTTTCAGTGGCAGAATTTTCAAGTGTATAAAATTGAAAAAAATAATATTTTTTAAAGATGGAGGTTATTGGAAGAAAGTGGAGAAAAATTGAATTTTAAGAGTTGAAAATTAAAATAAATTAAGGATTTAATTTTCAACTGTTGCAAATTCAATTTACAACTTTCTTTAATTTTTAATACTGAAATTTTCTGATTTTACATTTCTTTTTTGAAACTTTAATGAGATTTAAGAAAACTTTATTCGCAATATTCGAGAATTGAAATAAATTAAAATTTTTATTTTGGATTTTTAAGGTTTAAGAAAATGTAATATTTAGTTTTCAACCGCAGAAACTTTATTAATTAAAAAATGGAATAAATCCAACTTAGAAGATTTAACTTTCAATATTCTTCACCTGTTCAAAGTTGAATAGAAATTATTAAAAAATTTTCTATTATTTTTAACACTTGAATATACAAATTTTAAATCTTTTACTGTTGAAAATTGAATCACAGTTAACTTCAACAGTGGAAAATCGAAATCAAGTACAAATAAAATTTTTATTATTTAAAAATGGAACAAAATTATTTTTTAACTATTTGCCAATTCCAGGAAAGTAAAAAATTAATTTTCAAATGTCGAAAATTGAAGAAAATAAAAAATATGGTTTCCAATTATTGATAACTAAAATAAATGGAATGAAATTTAATTTTAAGAATTAAAAATCGAAATAAATTAAAGATGTAATTTTCAACTCTGGAAAATACAATTAAAAATTTTCTTTAATTTGTAATAAATCAAATTTTCAACTTATCATTTTTTTCACTTGAAAATTGAATAGAATTCAAAAAAATTATATTCGTGATTTTAAAAAAATTTAAATACATAGAAAATTTTAGTTTTAACACTAGAAATTTGAAGAAATTGTAAAAATTAGTTTTAAACGGCTAGAAATTCATGTGTTGAAAATAAAAATAAATTTAAAATTTAATTTTTTACTTTTAAAATGGAAGAAAAAATTTGAATCTAATTTTTAACTATATAAAATATAACTTTAAAGATTTAATTTTTTATATTGTTCAACTTTTAACAGTTGATGAAAAATAATTTACAATTTTGTTTAAATTTAACAATTGAATGTTCAAATTATAAATTTTTTAATGTTTAAAAATTTAAAAAATCGAATTAAATATAACAGTAGAAATGCAAAATAATTTTAAAAAGTGATATTTATTGATTAAAAATTTAAGAATATTTATATTTTTACTACTAGCACTTAAAAGAAAACTAAACTCTAGAAAATTAAGAAATTAATTTCCTCGATTGGAAGTTCGGCTGGTAAAAATTAAAATAAATATGAAATTTTATTTTAAACTGTTAAAAATTTTTGAAAATTAAATTTTTATAAATTTTTCCAAACTAAATTTGACACCATTTTTATTTGTAATTATGAAAAATTGAATTTTTTTCAATTTTTCTATTTCCTTTTTATTTTTTTATAAACAAATTACTGTCTCCTTTTCACATTGATAAAATGTTGTTTTGACTCTAATTTTTAATATTGTTTATAATATTCGTATATTTTTATGAAAAAGTAAAACTATTTAGGATTTGCATTTGTTATTAACATTTTCATAAACAAATTCTCACTAGTTTAGAAATTTAGGTAAAAAAACTATTTAATCTAAGTTTTCCTTGTATGAATTTATTTTTAATTCTTATTTATTAGTGATAATTAACAAAAAAATTGAAAAAACTTAATTTATATGAATATTATAAACATTTTCATAAACAAAAACTTAGATCTATCATTTATATAAAAATTAAAAATTAAACAATTTCGATAAGCAACTTATGAATTTCAAAATCAAATAAAAAGTGAATTACCAGGAACTGAGTACATTTCCAATTTGATATTTCAAAGACCGAAAATTTCAAAACTCAACAATTTTAACTTATAAATCATCAAAACTGAAAATTCTTGTAATAAAGCCTAGATAATTTTTCAAAACAATTTTAAAAATCTCGCATCATTATTTAGAAAAGAAAAACATTAAAAATTTCAGAATTAAAAATTAAAATGAGCCTTCGGTTGCCTAATTGGTAAACGACACACTCACGTAATAGCATTCCGGGTTCAAATCCGCGCTAAGGCAGATTTTTTCTCGTTATTCAGAAAACAATAGACCTCTACTCGACACTATTCAATATTAAACATAAAAAAAATTAAATTACACCCTATTTAAATTAATTTTTTGTTTTTATTACTAGAGTATTTTATTATCAATTTACTGTCATGATTTATTTTTTTGGTACACGTGGTACGATTTTAAATTTGAAGTTTAAAAGTGACTGAGATATAGAAAGAGGAAGGAAAAGATAGTCATCTGGGAATCATACGGTGCTCTTTCCGGGCCTAAGAGACAGAGCACGAGTCGAGCCCCCCCCCCCCCTCATGCGATGCGCGCGCACAGTAGCATACATCACTGCCAGCTGAACTTTTTATTGGCCACGAAACGGGGAAGAATATGATTAGGCACATTAACATTCCCGGAATATCGTCCGGGACTACCCAGGACCCAAGGGCAATGTTTTCTCTTGTTTAACAGGAATTTGATTATCTGCGATCAAATCTAAACTCTCACTTGCATTTCTTCAATTTACAATTTTTGTGCAATTTTAAAAAAATTTGTAATGATTGGACTGTTTTGATTCTTGAATTTAAAATAATTGGACAATTGAGATTTTTTAATTTAGAATAATTTTTCAATTGTATTTAATTTTTAAGAATTTTTTTTTTAATTATACAATTTCATTTGATCTGATAACTGCTTTCATTTATATAATTTACAACAAATTGTCAGATTTTTTTTAAGCAATGAACTATTGTGAAATTTTATTTTTTTAATGTACATTCATTTTACAATGTGATTTCGGTATTGTGAAATAATTGCATGTAAAATTTCATTTTTTCACTATACAATTTATTTTTTTAGTGTATGGTATTTGTAGAATTTTTAATTTTTAATGCACTTTAATGATAAAACTTTGTTTTATTCAATGTACAATGATTAAATGTCAATTTAAAAATTTCTTTTCTTGGACTATGTTGGAAAAGTTTTATTTACTTATTGTAATTTACAATAATATTAAAATTTTCTGTTGTAACTGTACAAAAATTTAAAAATACTATTTCTTTAATCAAAAATAACTCTACTATTTTATTTATATCATGTACCATAATTTTATTTAAAATTGCGTTTTTTCACTGTACAATGTTTAAACAATTGTATTTCTTTCCTTTGAAATAAATCGCACAACATTGTTTTATTTAATGTAAAATACCTGAATCTAAAATTTAATTTTTTCACCACATAAAAATTGTACAATATTAACTTTTCAACGTAAAATGATTGTGCAGTGTTATTTCTTTAATATACAATAATTGTATATAAAATTTAATTTTTTCATTTTGCAATTATTTAAAAATTGTATTTCTTTACTAAACGGTATTTGTAGAACAGCGATTGTATAATTTTCATTTATTTAACGTTCATAAATAGTAAAATATTATTAATTTACCATACAATGATTGTAAAACAAATGTACGATTTTTATTCTGTACTGTACAATAATTGCGCATGTACTTTCTCTTCTGTAGGAATAATGTACAATATTGTTCTTTGAATAAGAAATACTTGTACAATAATTGTTCAATTTTCATTTATTTAAAATCAAATATTTATAAAATATTATTAATTTACCATACATTAATTGTACAACAATTTTCCAATTTCGTTTCTTCACTGAACAATAATTGCGCATGTAATTTCCCTTTTGTAAGAATACTGTGCAATATTGTTCTTTGTATAAGAAATAATTGTACAATAATTGTTTAATTTTCATTTCTTTAGAGTTTAAATAAATGTAAAATATAATTAATTTACCTTACAATAATTGTACAACAATTTTACAATTTCATTTCCTCACTGTACAATATTGTTCTTTGAATAAGAAATAATTGTACAATAATTGTTTAATTTTCATTTATTAAACGTCAAATAATTGTAAAATATTAATAATTTACCATACAATAATGGTACAACAATTTTACAATTTCATTACTTCAATGTACAATAATTGCGCATGTAATTTCTGTTCTGTTAAAATACTGTGCAATATTGTTCTGTGAATGAGAAATAATTGTACAATAATTGTACAATTTTCATTATTAAACGTCTAATAATTGTAAAATATTATTAATTTACCATAATATAATTGTACAAGAATTTTACAATTTCATTTCTTCACTGTAAAATATTGTTCTTTGAATAAGAAATAATTGTACAATAATTATTCAATTTTCATTTATTTAACGTCAAATAATTGTAAAATATTAATAATTTACCATACAATAATGGTACAACAATTTTACAATTTCATTACTTCAA
>JAAAKG020070472.1:0-17335 GCA_010014905.2 Druon quercuslanigerum
GTGTTTTTAACCAAATAATTGAATTTTTTCGTCAAAATAAATGAATTTTCAACTAAAATTTGAAATTTTTAATTTTCAGGTAAAAAAATTAATTTTCCAGAATACAAATGGGATTTTAAGCAAAATAGTAACATAGATAAATTGAATTTTTAATTTAAAAAATTAATTATCAACCAAAATGGTAATAATTTAATTATCAGATAAAAAAATTAATAGAAATTAAAAGGAATTTTTATCAAAATCTTTCCATTTTCATCCGAAGATTTTATTTTTTGTTTAAAATGATGAATTTTTATTCAAATGAAATGGATTTTTAACCGAATAAGTAATTTTTGTTAACGAAATTATTTGAATTTTCAACTAAAAATATAATAGTTAAATTTCCAGTTAAAAAAGAAAAGTTATTTTCAAGGAAAAAAAGAACGAATTTTTAAAAAAATAGTTAAATTTTCAATGAAACAGATGAATCTTCAACCAAATAAATAAAATAAATAAAATAAATAAGATATAAATTCTTTTGAATAATAATCAATGTGGTGTTATTATTCTAAATTTATTTTAAAATGCTTCAAATTTTTACCATTCCAGGTAAAATATATCAGTTTCTAATCAAGTAATTTTTATTTCGATCCAAAAAGAAGAATTTTAAACCAAGAAGATTTATTTTCTTCTAAGAAATACGATTTTTCAACAAATAGTTGATTTTTTAACCAAAAAATATCACTTCAATTAGAAATAGAATAATTAAATTTTCAGTTAAAAAAAATTAATTCTTCAGAATACCAATTTTCCAGAAAAATTAAATAAATATTTAATTTTTTGGCTAAATGCGAAAATTTAAGGCTTTTTACGTAAAATTTACAATAGTAACACCACATTGATTCTTATTTTAAAAAATTTATATATTATTTATTTTTAGTTAAAAATTCAACTATTTGTTTGAAAAATCGTATTTTGTAGAAGAAAATAAATCTTTTTCGTTTGAAATTCTTCTTTTTGGTTCAAAATGAAAATTAATTCTTTAAAAATTGATATATTTTACCTGAAATGGTAAGAATTTAAGTAATTTTAAAATAAATTATTTATTATACTCATTTACTTTTCGAATTAGTTTTTACTTTTAAATCAGTTTGCAGTTTTTATATTCAGAATATAATAAATTAACACGCTTCTTCAAATCTGTGCGTGTGTTTTTTTTAGTGACCGATAAAATTAATTTAAATGTGACTCACAGAGTCTACTAGGAATATTGTAAAAAATTGTAAAGTTTATAATGATCACGTAGATGTGGCCTAGAAAGGTGAAATTCACGCGCTCCTGATTACACAATTTAACTCGTAAAACCTTCGAACCGGCAATTGACTTACAAGTGCATGGGTTATTTAATTAGTAGATCATATCCGCCATTGTTTTGACCCTGAATCTCATTACTCATTTGGCTGATAGTTTTATTTTACTTTTTTATTTCATTCTATTTTACGGGGAGCTCAATCTTTTCCCTATTTCTGACGTTTTTCCCTTTTCAAATTTAACTTAATCCTACTTTCTTTTTTCCTACCGGTCCTTCAAGAACGGCAATCTGAAGACCTGCGTGGGTTCGAATCCCAGCCGCGGTAGAGCGGATTTTTTTTATAACTATGAGCCAATCAATATTTTAATTTGTTTGCAGTTATTATTTATCAATAATAATCAAATGCAATTTTATATTATTGAAGCTCTCGAATTAATTATTTATAAATAAAGTACAACGTAAAAAACAATATATTGTAATAAAAATATAACTAAGTTCAAAGTAATATTTAGAGAAATTATAGAAATGATAAATTATAAAAATAAATATTTAATTATACTTATAACTATCACAATTTAATTATTAGTGATGTTTTTTTTATCAACAAAGTCTATTGATTGTGCGAATTATTTTCAACATACACAAATTGTTTATTTAATCAATTTTATGAGCTCTTTCTAAGCTGTAATCTCGGATTTTTTTGACTTTTTGAAAATTGTATTCTATTTTAATTTATTTATTTTGTATTATATTTTATGGCGCGCGCCTTTACGTCTCTGAATTTTAATTTCCGAAAATTAAAAATATAAACAATTAAAAATCCATTATTGCATTTTTTTGTTACTATGTTATAACAATTGTTGAAACAATAATTCATAATTTCGAATCATTTATAAACAAACGCGTTTAAAATTGAGTCTTTTTTTATTGAAAGTGTTTGGAATTAAAAAAAAAATAATTAGGAGCTTTTTAAAATGCTAAGTTTTAGACTAAAATTTTTTAAATTATACAAATTTATTAGTGATGAGTTGAATAATGAATTAATAATTTCAGATTAAAATTTTGAAAATCGGATTATTTAAAAATAAATGTAATTAAAATTGTACGATTTCTAATTATAAAAGGGTTCAAAATAAGATGATTTATGGTTTAAAACTTTTTTATTTAAATCATTTTCTATTCAAATCGACTAGAATTGGACAATTTGAAATTGAAAAATGTTCAATTAGTTAACTTTAAAATTGATTTATAATAAAAAAAACCTCGTTCAAGATAAAAAGTAATTTTAAATTAAAAAATTAAATGAATCTGGAAAATTAAAAAATTTCAAATTGTTAATTGTAAATTTCAAAATTCAACATTAGTTAATTCTTGAAATTTTCTATTCAAGTATTTTTTCAATTTTAAATGATTTATTTTTAAAACGTTTAACTGAAAAACTGACAATTTTTATATTTGAATTGAAAATGTTTACTGTGAAAATTAAAAACTAAAAAAAGAATAAAAAATTTTAAAATTGCTGAATTTGCAACTAAAAAAATTTTTTAGTCCAGAATAAAAAATTTGAGAAAATTATAATTGAGGGAAAAATATTTTTTAATGAAATATGAAAATTCCAAATTATTATTTATGTTTAATTTTTTTATTTGTTAGGATTTTATATAATTACAGAAAAAATTTGAGTAATTGAAAGAAATTAAAGACTTTTTTAAACGACTTCGAATTAGTCCTAAAGTTGTTTAAAATATTCTTTCAAAATCAATTTAAAAAAATGAAAAATCACTTTAAATATTCACAGGAATCTTAAGGAAAATTTTTTTATTATCGTAAAACCTTTCATTCTTTTAAAAATTTCAAAATTGATTTCAAAATCTTCAAAATTGTACATTTTGTTTAAGTTTAAACATTTTTTTAATAACTTCTAAATATTTGTTATAATGAATTGAATTGTTCGTAAAACTTTGACAGTTTTATGCAAAAAAAAATTGCCTTCAAATCTTCCAGATTCTTTTTTACTATTCTCTCAAAATAAATGTTGAAAATCAAAAAAATCATTTGAAAATTTCAAAAATCTACATTCTATTTTTAATGAAATCTTTTAAACATGTTCGATTTTTTTCAAAAATTTTGTAAAATTGTAAATTGAGATTTTTTACTAAATTTACTTTTACTAAATTTAAGGAAATCATTTAAAATCGCTTAAATTTTTTAAAAATATTCTCTTAAAATAAGTTTAAAGAAATAAAGAATCACTTTCAATATCGCCAGTAATTTTAAGAAATTTTTATTATCTTTTGAAAATATTTAGAAAATTTGAACATTTTGTTTTAATTTTTTTGAAAATTCCTAATTATTTTTTAAAACGATTTGAATTTTTCCTGCAGGTCAGAAAAAATTCTAAAAATTAAAAAAATTGCCTTTGAATCTGCCAGATTCTTTTTTATAATTTTTGAAATTTTCCACAAAATTGTTGGGTTTTTAGCTTGAAAATAATCATTTTCATAAACAAATATAATAGTTGATATTTAAACCAAAAAAGATTTTAATTCTAAATAAAATGCAAGTGAATATAACCAAAAAATATGGATTTTCAACAAAATTCATTAATTTTTCCGCTAAATAATTAAATTTCTACTTCATTTTTTAAAATTTTTGCCAAAAATACGAATTTTTTCACAAAACAGATTAATTTCCAACAAAATAGTAAAATTTGCAACAAAAAACATTATTGAATTTTAAGACAATAACATTTTTTACCAAAAAAGATCAATATCTTAATTTGCAAGCAAAAAGATAAATTTTTCATCAACAAGATAATTTTTTTTGCACCAAAAAAATAAGAATTTCATTTTTAAAAATTTTCTCAACTAAAAAGTTTTATTTCATTATTTTTTAATAATTTAAACGATTTTTCCATCACTAATAAAAAAATGATTTATCATGTTGAATTATTATCAAAATAGTTAATTTTTAAAGCAAAAAATATGAATTTTTTAAATAAAAAATATAACCAATTTTTTAATTTTGTACTAAAAATAGTTGAATTTTCTTATTGAGTTCTATTAATTTAGTTTACTGACTGAGTAGTAAATATTTTAGAACAAATAGAATAGTTCAATTTTCAGTTAAAAATTAATTTTCAATAAAAAGAGCGAATTTTGAACAAAATAGAATAATTTTTCACAAAAGAGATTAATTCCTAGATCAATACAGATTTTAATGAAATACGTGGATTTTAAACTAAAAAAATATATTTTCAAGTAAAAATGGAATAGTTGAATTTTTTATTGAAGAAAATTAATTTTTAACTAAAAAATATGAATCCTCAATGAAAAATGTAACAGTTGATATTAAAAATAAACAATTTTTCTTTCAAATTAAAGCAGTTAATTTTTCAAAACTTCTACAAAAGAGATAAATTTATAGAAACAAAAAAAAAATAATTTTGAAGAAAGGACTTTAATTTTCAACATAGAAAGATTTTTCTGTCAAAACAGAAAAAAATCTCAAGTTTTCAATCTTAAAAAACATTAATATAAAAAAAATCAAGCATAAACAATTAAAACATTTTTGTAAAAAAATGGCCATAATTTTAAATTATTTTTTGGGTTTTTCTGAAAAAAGCCTTTTTTTAATGATCAAATGATCCCAAAATTGCTTGAAGGCATTTTTCTTTAGTTAAATCCTTGTTATTGATTTATTTTTAAAAAAAGTATCCAGAAAAGTCCCTTTAATTCGCTGAAATACTTTTTTGTTCGAATGAAAATTTCTCTTTAATTTAAAATAGTTTTAAAGAAACATTTTCTTTAATTCAAGACGAATATTCTTCTGAGTGGGATCGGTTTTGAAATATGGACAAATATACAAGGCCTTTTCATATAAAAACAAATACTGTTCTATATTTTAAGGTGTGATCAAAATAAAAGAAGTTTTATTCAATTGAGGGGCAAAAAGTGGAGTGTCGAGGGCATCAAAAGAAACAAGTTTCTCAGCCATAATTTTGTCGCTCTAGAGCTGACACTTGGAAAAATATTTGTTTTGAATTAGAAAAACAGTTTTTAAACCTATTTTTTATTCTTTAATCCAAAATTAAAAAATTCCTTTTAAATTAATAACTAGTTTTCTGACCCAGAATAAAAAATTTTTTCAAACAGAAGAATTATTAATAAAACGAAGAAATAGTTTTTTGGTTTAAACAAACATTTTTTTAAACCAAAGAAACATTACTTGGAAACAATGAAATTTCTTTGAGTGAGCCAGTTTCTGACCTGGAATTTAGAATTTACAATTGGAGAGACATTTTTAATAATACTTTTAATAATAATAAAAAGAAAAGAATTTTTAATTTAAGGGAAATTTTTAGTGGTACATACAAAAAGATTTCTTTGAACCAAAAAAATTTTTCTTTGACTGATAACCAGTTTTCTGACCCAGAATAAAAAAATTTAAATACAGAAGAATTTTCAATAAAACGAAGAAATATTTTTTTGGTTTAAAGAAACATTTTTTTTAAACGAAGAAAATTCTTTGAGTGAAAGGAAATTTCTTTTATTCACAACAAAAAAATTATTTGAGTGAGTCAGTTTCTGAGCCAGTATTTTCTTACTTAAAAAATAATTTTAAATTAAAGAGAGATTTTTAGTTAAACCAAAAATTAAAGAAGCATTTCATAGAACAAAATAAAATTTAAAATAATTATTTTCTTTAAGCAAGCAATAACTTCAAAATATAGAAAATTATTTTAGATTAAAGAAAAGTTTACATTGAACCAAAAACCATTTGAACCAAATATAATTCATTGAATCAAAAAAAGTTTTTTTGTTTTGTAACCAGTTTCTGACCCAGAATTTACCATTTAAAATTGGAGAAAGATTTTTAATAAAACAAAGAAAAGTTTCTTAGAACAGAAAAATATTTATTTGAAACAAACAAATTTATTTGGATAAAAAAAAAGTTTTTTGAACTGTAACAACTTTTCTTTGAATGATAATCAGTTTTCTGACCCAGAATAAAAAAATTTTAAATACAGAAAAATTTTCAGTAAAACGAAGAAATATTTTTTTGGTTTAGACAAACATTTTTTAAACCAAATAAACATTACTTGGAACCGAAGAAATTTCTTTGAGTGAAAGGAAATTTCTTTTTAAAAAAATTCTTTGAGTGAGCCATATTCTGAGCCAGAATTTTGTAACTAAATTATTTAAAATAGTTTTTTTCTTCAATTAAAAATAACTTCAAACATAATAAAATAATTTTAAATTACAGAGAAATTTTCAGTTAAACCAAAAACCAAAGAAAAATTTCTTAGAACAAAATAAAATTTAAAATAATTTGTTTCTATAAGCAAAAATAACTTCAAAGTTAAGAAAATAATTTTTAATTAAAGGGAAATTTTTAGTGGTACATAAAAAAAGATTTCTTTGAATAAAAAAATTTCTTTGAATCAAAAAAACTTTTCTTCGACTGATAACCAGTTTTCTGACGAAGAATTTTGATTTTAAAATTGGAGAAAGATTTTTAATAAAACAAAGAAAAGTTTCTTAGAACAGAAAAAAATTTATTTAAAACAAACAATTTTCTTTGGCCCAAAAAAAAACTTATTTGAACCAAAAAAACTTTTCTTTGACTGATAACCAGTTTTCTGACCCAGAATAAAAAAATTTTAAATTTAGAAGCATTTTCCATAAAACGAAGAAATATTGTTTTGATTTAAAGAAACATTTTTTTTAACCGAAGAAAATTCTTTGAGTAAAAGGAATTTTTTTTAATCAAAACAAAAAAATTCTTTGAGTGAGCCAGTTTCAATTATTTAAAATAATTTATTTCTTTAATTAAAAATAACTTTAAACATAAGAAAATCATTATAAATTAAAGAGAAATTTTCAGTTAAACCAAAAATTAAAGAAATTTTTTCAAAACAAAATAAAATATTTTTAATGAAAAGAAATTTCTTTAAATAAGAAAACTGTTCTTTGACTTTTATTAAAGAAATTATTTCTTTAACCTCATTTTTTAAAGAAAAATTAACTTCCAAAATTAAGAAAATTATTTTTAATCAAAGACAATTTTTTAGTGAAAGAAGAGAAATACATTGGTTTTAAAAAAAATCTTTGACTCAAAAGAAATTTCTTGGAATCAGAAAATATTTTCTTTTTTTATAATATCTAAAAATAACTTAAAAAGTAAGAAAATAATTTTTAATGGGAGCAATGTTTTTAGTGAAATAAAATAAAATAATTCTTTAAAATAAAGAAATTTCTTTCAATTAGAATAAAATTTTCTTTGAATAAAGGCCAGTTTCTGAGTCAGATTTTTTCGTTCAGGAGCCGGAAGAAAATCATCTTGAATTTAATTTATAAAATATTATTGCAACAAAAAGGCCATTTTTTAAATAAAAAAAACCCTTTTATTAAAAAAATGGTCTTTAAACTTTAAAATTTAATTTTAAACTTTTCTTCTTTGACTGATAACCAGTTTTCTGACCCAGAATAAAAAATTTTTAAATACAGAAGCATTTGCAATAAAATGAAGAAATATAATTTTGATTTAAAGAAACATTTTTTTAAAGCAAAGAAAATTCTTTAAGCAAAAGGAATCTTTTTTTATCAAAACAAAAAAATTCTTTGAGTGAGCCAGTTTTTGAGCCAGAATTTTGTAACTCAATTATTTAAAATAATTTGTTTCTTTAATTAAAAATAACGTCAAACGTTAGAAAATCATTTTAAAATAAAGAGAAACTTTCAGTTAAACCAAAAATCAAAGAATCATTCCTTAGAATAAAATAAAAATTAATTTAATGAAAAGAAATTTCTTTAAATCAAAAAACTTTTCATGAGAGTTCAAGATTTGACATTCATAAAAATATTTTCTTGCATTAGAGAAAAAATTTATTTAAAATAATTTGATACTTTAAGCAAAAATAACTTCAAAGTTAAGAAAATAATTTATAATTGAAGAGAAATTTTTAGTGGTACAAAAAAAAAGATTTCTTTGAATAACAAAAATTTCTTGGAATGATAATCAGTTTCTGACCCAGAATTTAGAATTTAAAGTTGGAGGAAGATTTTTAATAAAACAAAGAAAAGTTTCTTAGAACAGAAAAAAATTTATTTAAAACAAACAAATTTATTTGCATCAAAAAAAATTTCTTTAAACCAAAAAAACTTTTATTTGATTGATAACCAGAATAGTTCTGACCCAGAATAAACAAATACTAAATACAGAAGCATTTTCAATAAAAAAATAAATTTTTTGTAACTAAATAATTCTTTGTGTGAGCCAGTTTCTGAGCCAGAATTTTGTAACTAAATTATTTAAAAAAATTTTTTTCTTTAATTAAAAATAACTTCAAACATAAGAAAATCATTTTAAACTAAAGGAGAAATTTTCAGTTAAAACAAAAATCAGATAAACATTTCTTAGAACAAAATAAATTTTTTTTAATGAAAAGAAATTTCTTTGATTCAAAAAACTTTTCATTTTTTCGTTCAAGAGTTGACAATCTTAAAAATATTTTCTTGCATTAGAGAAACCATTTCTTTAAAATAATTCCTTTTTTTAAGAAAAAATAACTTTAAAGTTAAGAAAATAATTTTTAATTGAAGGGAAATTTGTAGTGGTACAAAAAAAATTTCTTTAAATAACAAAACTTTCTTAAAATGATAGCTAGTTTTTAAGACTAAATTTTGTTGCTTATGAGCTGACACTCAGAAAACTATTGGCCTTTTATTAAAGAAATTATTTCTTTATCCTAATTTTTTAAAGCAAAATTAACTTCAAAAATTAAGGAAATTATTTTAAATTAAAGAAATTTTTTTATTGGAAGAAGAAAAATACATTTTTTTCAAACCAAAAAAAAAAAATCTTTGACTCAAAAGAAATTTCTTAGAATCAAAGAATATTTTATTTTTTTATAATATCCAAAAATGACTGGAAAATTAAGAAAATCATTTTCAATGAGAGCAAAGTTTTCAGTGAAACAAAATTAAACAATTCTTTAAATTAAAACAATAATCTTTGTTTAAAAATTTTAAAAACCCGTTTCTATAACATATTTATTGTAACAAAAAGGCCATTTTTTAAATAAAAAATTCCTTTTATTAAAAAACTGGTATTTAAACTTAAAAATTTAATTAAAAATTTTAAAATGGCTGTGTTTCCAGAATTAAGTTTTCTTTACCTGGACGAGGTTGATAAAAACAACGAAGGCTACACTAACTTTTCCATAACAGTGAGGATTGAAGTATATAAAGAAGAAGTAAAGCCATAATCGCTTTCAGTCGCGGGCGTAACTTGGACCGAGACAATACCAAAGTGTGATAGTTTCGAGTGCAGTGTTTTTTTTTATTATTGTTATTTTTTTTATGAGAAAAAAAATTGTTCGCGCGAATAATTTATCTGAATTTCGTTTGATAAGTGCAAGTTACACTCCCGAAATATTCGTGCCAGTGATTCGGTTCGAATCATTGACCTTCTGCAAACTCGATTTCTTCTTGTTGCATTCCCAAGACATAAGGACTTCGGAGACAACTTTTTTTCTTGGGGACTTGTTTATAAAGTACGAAATATCTGTTAAATTATTAATCAGTATGTAATTAAGATTATTTTTTTTTATCAAACGAGAAACAATTAATTGGATACAGATGAAAAATTTGTGGAATCAAACCAATATTGCTTGACACGAGAAAATAGTTTTTTGACTTAAAACGAATTTGTTTATTGGATTATAGGCCTCGCACCTTAGAAGAAAATTATTTATTTATATACAATATTTATCTTCTTGAGTTGAAAATTAAACTTTTTGATTCAAAATTATTTTTTTCTATTCAAAATTAATGTTGCAAATTGAACTATTTGTTTAAAAAATTCTGTATTTTGTTGAAACTTCATTAGGTTAAAAAGTCAATTAAAAATTATTTTTTTTTGGTAGAGAATCAGTTTTTTTTATTGAAAATTAATTTTTTATTAAGAAAATCAGTGTTTTAATTGATAATAATTTTTTTAACTTAAAATTTAACTAAATTTTTTGTGGATTATGTTTTTTATAGACACTTAGTAGTTTTGGTGGCTAATTTATTTGATTTCCTTAAGAAATAATTTCTCCAACCGAAAGTTAAACTATTCTATTTTTTTTGTTGAAAATTGATATTTTTCAGTTGAAACTTCATCTATTTGGTAGAAAATTAGTCCTCTTTGGTAGAAAAGAAAAATTTCTGGTTAAAAATTTCATTAAAAATTTAAATATTTGGTTGAAAATTTATGTATTTTGTTAAAAATTATTCTTGTTTGATAGAAAAGTAGTTTTTATTGAAAATTAATTTTTTTATTAAAAGTTTTACTGAAAAAATTTTATTTCTTTCAATTAAATTTATTCTATTTTATTTTCGTTTTTTTATTTCATTTCTTTTGTGGAAATTTATTTTTTTATGGAAAATTATTATGTTTTTAAATTGAAAATTGAACTATTTGGGTCAAAAATGATTTTTTTTTTGAAGATGCATCATTTTAGTTAAAATTTATTTTTTTTATTAGATATCTAACAAAGTTATTCTTGTTTGGTGGAAAACTAGCTTTTTGATTAAAAATTAACTTTTTTTACTAAAAATTTAACTACTCTACTTTTACTTAACATCTTTTATATACCTTTAATCTTTTTGTTTCTAAATTGATCTGTTTTACTGAAAAATAATTATTTCGTTGAAAATTTACTTTATTTGGTTATTTCTCTCGCTTAAAATTAAAATATTATATTTTTGTAGACTTTTTTTTTGTTGAAAATTGATCTATTTTGTTGAAAAATTGTCTTTTTTGATTAGCCATCTTCTTCAGTTGAAAATTAAATTATTTGTTTAAAAATTTCTGTATTTTGTTCAAACTTTGTCTTTTGTGGTAAAATAATAATCTACTTGGTGACTAGTTTTCCTTTTTGGTTAAAAATTCAACCATCAGGTTAAAAAATCAATTAAACATTATTTTTTCATAAAAAATTAGTTTTTTATTGAAAATTATTTTTTTATTGAAAATTTATTTTTCATTCGTTGAAAATGAGAGTTTTTCATGATAACTATTTTTTAAACTAAAAATTTAACTAAATTTTTGGTTGAATATTTTTTTGTTATACACTTTTATTATTTTCGTTAGAGAATTAATTTCCTGGTTAAAAATTTATTTTAGTTCCTTAAAAACCAATTTCTCCAACCAAAAATTAAACTATTTTATTTTTTATTGAAAATTGATCTTTTTTGCTTGAAAGTTGATCTATTTGGTAGAAAATTAGTCCTCTTTCGTAGAAAAGTAACATTTCTGGTTTAAAATTTTATCAAACATTTAAATATTTGGTTGAAAATGGATGTATTTTGTTAAAAATTATTTTTGTTTGTAGGAAAAGTAATTTTTTTTAACTCATTTTTTTTACTAAAAATTTAACTACTCTACTTTTTCTTGGCATTTTTTATCTACCTTCCATATTTTTGGTTTTAAATTCATCTGCTTTACTGAAAAATAATTATTTTTATTTTTCAATGTAACTAATTTGGTAAAAATGTAATTTACTTGGATAAAATCTTATTTTTTCACTTTAAATTATTCTATTTTATTTTTGGTTGAAAATTATTTTTCTTTGGTAGAAAAAAAGTTTTTAAATTTTTTTTTCTTTTTTGGAAACTTAGTTTTTTATTGAAAATTATTATTTTTTTAAATAAAAAGTTTACTGTTAAATTTACTGTCGACTTTTTTATGTAGAAACTTGTTCTTTTTGCTTTAAAATTGAACTATTTGGTTCCAAAAATTATTTTCTTGCTTGGTGAAAAAGTAGTTTTTTTTATTGAAAATTAATTTTTTTACTAAAAATTTAAAAAAATTTATCTATTTTCTTGAAACTTTATCTTTTGTGGTAAAATATTAATCTTCCATTAATAACTATTAAGTTAAAAAATCAATTAAAAATTATTCTTTTTGGGTAGAAAATCAGTTTTTTTATTGAAAATTAATTTTTTATTGGTTGAAAATTAGTGTTTTTGATGATAATTGTTTTTTTCACTAAAACTTTAACTAAATTTTTTGTCGATTATTTTTTTTTTACAGAAACTTAATCTTTTTGGTAGAAAATTCATTTTTTCGGTTGAAAATTCATTTGATTTCCTTAAAAACAATTTTTTCCAATCGAAAATTACACTATTATATTTTTTGTTGAAAATTGATCTTTTTCAGTTGAAGTTTGATCTATTTGGTAGAAAAGTAAGCTTTCTGGTTGAAAATTTCATTAAAAATTAAAATATTTAATAAAAATTGATGTATTTTGTTAAAAATTATTCTTCTTTGATAGAAAAGTATTTTTCATGAAGTTTTTATTTTTTTAATTTAAATTTTAACTATTCTATTTTTCCTTAACATTTTTTTTATATACATTAATTATTTTTGGTTGAAAATTGTTCTGTTTTGCTGAAAAATAACTATTTCATTAAAAATAAATTTTATTTAGTTAAAAACTTATTTCTCTCGCTTAAAACTAATCTATTATATTTTTGTAGACATTTTTTTTTAGTTAAAAATTTATCTATTTTGTTGAAACTTTGTCTTTTGTGGTATAATATTAATCTTCTTGGTGACTAGTTTACCTTTTTGGTTAAAAATTCAACCATTAGGTTAAAAAATCAATTAAAAGTTATACTTTTTTGGTCGAAAATTATTTTTTTTTTATTGAAAATTAATTTTTCATTGATTAAAAATTAGTTAAACTATTATTTCTTTCACTTAAAATTATTCTATTTTATTTTTGGTTAAAAATTATTCTTCTCTGGAAGAAAATTAGTTTTTTAAAAATTTTATTTCTTTTGTAGAAATGTAGTTTTTTATTTATTTTTTTTTTTAAATAAAAAAATTACTGTTCAATTTTTTGTCGACTTTTATTTATAGACACTTGATCTTTTTGCTTGAAAATTGAACTATTTTGTTCAAAAATTATTTTCTTGCTTGAAGATGCATCATTTCCGTTAAAAGTTCTTTTTTATTATTAAAAATGAAACAAATTATTCTTGCTGGGTGGTAAAGTAGTTTTTTTTATTTAAAATTAATTTTTTTACTAAACATTTAACTACTCTACTTTTCCTTGACATTTTTTATATACCTTTAATCTTTTTCGTTTTAAATTCATCTGTTTTACTGAAAAATAATTATTTCGTTGAAATTTTTTTTTGTTATTTCTTTCGCTTAAAATTAAACTATTATATTTTTGTAGAAATTTTTTTTTCAGTTGAAAATTTATCTATTTTGTTGAAACTTTGTCTTTTTTGATATAATGTTAATCTTTTTGGTGACTAGGTCACCTTCTTGGTTGAAAATTCAACCATTAGGTTAAAAAATCAATTAAAAATTATCCTTTTTGTGTAGAAAATTAGCTTTTCTATTGAAAATTAATTTTTCATCCGTTGAAAATTAGTTTTTTTATGATAATTATTTTTTTAACTAAAAATTTGAATTAATTGTTTGTATTTTATTTTTATTTACAGACACTTTATCGTTTTGGTTGAAAATTCCTTTGTTCAACTGAAAATTTATTTTATTTCCTTAAAAACTAATTTCTCCAACCGAAAATTAAACTATTCTATTTTTTTGTTGAAAATTAATTTTTTTTGTTGAAAGTTCATTTATTTCATAGAAAATTAGTTCTTTTTGGTAGAAAAATAACCTTTCTGATTAAAAATTCCGTTAAAAATTAACATATTTGTTTGAAAATATATGTATTTTGTTATAAATTAAAATTAAAAAATTGTTATAGATTAAATTACTCTATTTTTCCTCGATATTTTTTTTTATATACACAATTTATTTTTAGTTGAAAATTCATCTATTTTGTTGAAAATTTGTCTTTTTTGGTTCAAAATACCATTAAAAATTGAAATATTTGTTTGGCAATTTATGTATTTCGTTAAAAATTATTATTTTTGGTATAAAATTCGTTCTTATTTATTGAAAATAATATTCTTCCTCGGTTGAAAATTCGTGTTTTTATTGAAAATTAATTTTTTTAACTAAAAATTTTAATAAATTGTTTGTCAGATATTTTTTGTTATGCGCGTTCAATCTTTTTGGTAGAAAATTCATTTGTTTGGTTGAGCACTTGTCTTGTTTCCTTAAAAATTAATTTTTCTATCTAAAAATTAAACAATTCTTTATATTTTTTTTGCCTTGGAAAAGTTAAATTTTTATATTCATTTAATTTTTTTGGTTGAAAATTCATCTGTTTTGTTGAGAATGTAATTTAGTTTTTTTTATTGAAAATCATTATTTTTTAAAATAAAATTTTACTACTAAATTTTTCGTCGACATTTTTTTATAGACAGTTAATCTTTTTACTTAAAAATTTAACTATTTGGTTCAAAAAATATTTTCTTGATTGAAGATGCATTATTTTAGTTCAAAGTTTTTTTTTATTTAAAAAAGTAATAAATTTTGCTTAAAATTCTTTTTTTTTTTGTGATAAAAATAAATTTTTGTATTCAAAATGTAGCTATTTCATTTTCTCTAGAAAATTGATACTTTTCAGTTTAAATTTTAATTATTTTGTTAAATAAAAGTAATAATAGTTTATGTTTTTTCTTTTATAAAAATTTTTAAATAGCAAAATTTTTTAACTAAAAAATTTCCGTTTCTCTCCGACATAATGTGAATTTTTAACAAAAAAGTTAATCTAGAACCAATCAGTTAAATTTAAAAAAAATTCTCAGTAAAAATATAAATTTTTAACACCCCCAAAAAACATTCTAAAATTAAAAAGACGAATTTATAACAAACTGGTTAAATTTTCAATACAAAAGTTGTTGTTCACAAAAAAAAAATTTCAGTCAAATTGTTGAATTTTCAAGCCAAAAAGAGGAATTTTCTAATTTTTCAAAAACATTTAAATTTGACGTTTCTTTTCAATTATAATTATTTAAGATATTTTGATTGTGAAGCATCAAAATTACATAATTTCTTCGATTTCCAGGAATTACAAATTAAAAATTCTTTTTTCACGATTTTCAGTAAAAAATTATTCAATTTTCAAAAAAAAAAACCTTAAATTTTAATGTGTTTGGAAATCAAAAGTTAAATTTTTAATCGTAAATTATCAAAACTTAAGAAATTTTAAATATAAATGATCAAAGTTGAAATAATTTTTCACGGTTTTGAATAAAAAAATTTTTATTTTTGAAGAATTTTAAAGACGCATTGATGAAAAAACTTAAACTTTTATGATTTTTAAAATCAAGTCAAGTTTTCAATTTTAAATTTCAAAACTAAAGACATTTTAAATATAAAGGATCACCTTTCAAGAATTTTTAATGGTAAAATTTGAGGATTAAAAAATAATTTTAAGTTGAACATTCAAGTTTTTTTTATTGAAAATGCACAAATTTGGTTAAAATTTTATTTATTTCTTGACTCAAAAATCTTCCATGATTCAAAATTCATCTTTTTCATTAAATTGAACTATTTACTAAAAACTCAACCATTTTTTTGAAAATTAAACTATAAAAAAAATAACTTTCACCACTACTATTATTATTTTATAACTATTTGGTTGAAAATTGATATTTTAGGTTGAAAATTTATTTTTTTTAATTGAAAATTATTTTTTATAACTGAAAATTGAACTAATCTCGTTTTTGTTGGATAATTCCTGTATTTTCTTGAAAATTCATCTTGTTGTTTGAAAATTGCACTATTTTGTTAAAAATTAAATTATTTAAAAAAGTTTATATATGCATATTGAAACTTAAACTTTTTTGTTGAAAAAAATTGATTTTGGCTTGAAAATTCAATAATTTATTTGAAATATTTTTTCCTTCTTGACTGAAAAATCTTTTTTTGTTGGAATATCAACTGTTAGAATTTTGTTGTTGTTAAAAAATCGAATATTCGGTAGAAAATTTATCTTTTTGGTTGAAAACTCATTTCTTTGGTTACAAATTAAACTATTTTGTTGAAAGTTCACTTTTTTATTTTTTTTAAAATCCATTTTCTAACTAAAATTTTAATTATTCGATTTTTTTGTGGAAAATATTTTTTTAAAACAAAATTCATTTGATTCAATGAAAATTTGTCTGCTTTTGATTTAAAAGAAAAAAATTGAATTATCAACGGTTACAATTTTTGTCGAGAATTAATACTTTTTGGCTGAAAATCAATTTTTGAACTAAAAATGTATCTATTTTTATTGAAACTTTATTTTTTTTGTAAATAAATAAATTTAATTTGAGTAAATAATATGATTTTGAGAAAATTGAGATCAGAGTGTAAAAAATGCTTTTTGGGCCATTTTTGAAAATTTATATTGTTTGAGCCGGATGTGCTAGAAACTTCGGAAACATTTTAAAGTAAAGTAGAGACTTTGTATATTCAGGTGCTCTCTTAAAAATTTTTTTACACATGTTCCATTGAAGCACTATCAGCATTCTTTTGTTGTGTTAGACGCGCTTCATGTATGTATGGCCTTAAAAAATACTTCGACCTCAATTTTCTCAAATTACGACATCCTAGAAAATTTCTGAAAACCAAATTCATTGTCAGCGATAAAAAAAATAATCGAAAATCTTTGAAGAAACAAAACAACAACAACAAAAAAACAAAAAACACAAAATTTAAAAAAAAATAGTTGAATCTATTTAAAAAAATATTTTTTTAACAGTTTAAAAAATTTATTTTCATCGGAAAAATATACCGATGAGATAAATTATAATAAACTTTTAATTAATTAGTTGAATTTTCAATCAAGAATGATTAATTTTCTAGTAAAATAAGCTAATTTTCATTGAAATAAATAAACTTTCAGAAAAAAAGAAAAAATTTTCATTAAAAATCGAACAAATAAATTTTTAGTTGAAAAATTTATTTTCAACAAACGAAGAAAGCGAAGTTTTAACAAAATAGTTAAATTTTTTAACAAAAAAATAGAAGTCTCAAAGAAAAATGTAACGATGGATGTGGCGACCAAAAAAGTTTTTAATTTTTATTTAATAACTGTTCAATTCAACTAAAAAGATCAATTTTCTGTTCAAAGAAATT
>JAAAKG020070483.1:0-17333 GCA_010014905.2 Druon quercuslanigerum
GGTACCGCGTAGGATAAGGCAGGTTTGCGCTTGTTTTAGTCTTACGTCAAAAAATGTATAATTTTTAGGGCGTAACAGGTATTTCAATTTTCAAAGATAATTTGAATATTCAAAATGTGACCTATAGTTAAATAAATTGCAATTTAAGAGATTTTACAAGATTTGAAAATTTTAATAAACTAAACAAAAGAAAAATTTATGAAATTTGCAGTTGAAAAATTCTTGAAAATAATCGTAGTGAGATACATAATGGAAAGAATATGCCCCCGTCCCAACCCAAAACGAGCAGAATAGTGTAATTTTCAATGATATTTTGAATATGTTTAAACGTCATCTATTGTTAAATAAATTGCAATATAATATTCTATAATAATATTTTATAGTAAATGGTCAAATTAAATTATATTTTGCTCGGCTATTGAATATTCTAGGTTGACACCATTTAATTTTCGGGGTCAGAACTTTGACATAATTTAGAATGTAAACAATACGAGTGTATGCATCGAGGGTTCCGGAGATACATATTTTTTGTAGATATGCACCGGATGAAAAGAGTCACATTTCATTTGCGTGTATTCTTTGTCATTTTTTTCTGTGCCTGCGCGTCGATCTTTAGTAATTTCTACGAAATTCGTTCAAATTAGAGAGGAATGTGTTCGATTCCAGCAAGTTGTTAAAAAAATTGAAAATTTTTATTAATGATAAGGTTTAGAAAGTTTTATCCCATTTTAAGTTGAAATATTCTTGAAAATAGTCGAAATAAAATACATAACGAAGAGAGAGAGCACCCCCCTCCCAATCCCCCACCAAACCCATTATGAGCAGGGTGTTTCGATTTACAAAGATAATAATTTAGCAAAATACATCGCAAATTGTTTAAAACCAAATTCAGGCAAAACTCAAGCATTTGTAAAGAATAGTTTGGATTTAAAAGAAAGGCTTAAAACTGTCAAAGTTTCTGATTCACTTTTTATAGTTTCTTTGGGCGTAGTATCAATGTATGATAGCATTCAATTAGACCTAGCATCAGATGTTTTTAAAGAGAAATTAAACTCAAACCATAATACAAATTAAAATCACTTTAAATGAATTTCTAATCGCTACCAGAACAGTTTTAAACAACACAGTTTTGTCGTTTGATAAAAAGTTTTACAAACAAATATCAGGTTGTCCAATGGGTTCCCCGTTATCTTCCATTCTTTTAAATTTAGTTATGAAAGATATTAAAAAAGGAGCTCTTGATTGTTTAAATTTCAATCTTATTCTTTACAAGAGGTATGTTGATGATATCTTGGCTAAGGTTCCATCTAATAAAACAGAAGAGTTCATTACCATCTTTAACAGTATTGAAGATTCAATCCAGTTCCTATTGAAAAAGAAGACAAAAATTCTATTGCTTATCTCGACCTATTGATTATTAAAACTCCTGAAGGTAGCCTAATTACCAATCGGTACAAGAGACCTTTATGATCCGGACGTTACTGAAACTATTATTATCAACATTTATTTAGTCAAAAAGTTGGTTTAATTAAAGGTTTTATTGATAGGTGCGTAAAATTAACTGATATTAAATTCCGCAAAGAAAACCTAGATTAATTAAAAATTACAATAGTACAGAACAATTATCCACTTCAATTAATTATTAAAATCATCAAAGATTGAATTGACAAAATTTATGACAGTTGTTCTAAAAAGAAAAACTGGATTAAAACTCATAAAAAACTGAACTCAAAGTATCTTTGGCGTATGTTGAAGGTCTTTCGGAGCGTCTTAGATGTTCTCGTAAAATATACAATAGTAATGTTTATTTCACAAACAATAATAAACTTGACAGATTTCCTTTTTTTAAAAACAAAGATATGGACAGTAAAGAAAACTTATCTGGAGTAATTTATATGATAAATTGTAGAAGCTGCAACAAAGTTTATGTTGGTGAAACTGGAAGAAGACTAAGAATGCGCATAATTGAATCCATTTCAACAAATAAATACAACAAAATTTCCATTAATTTACAGAGAAAAGTATCAAATATTATTAAAATTTATCAAAGTATTTTATCAATATTGTCCACAAATGTTCACAAATTTTAATATCAATTCTGAATTTCATTGTTTTGACGCGCTTTCTCATTTGGGTCTCCAATTTAGTATCCACCTGGTTAATAATGCATGGATAACTGACAATATATCTAATGTAATTAGTTTAATCTATGCCATTATCCTTCTTAAACATGACACTTGTTTGTTTTAACATGTAGTTAAATTAGGATCTTTGAAGCCTCGTTAAAATCTGGAAGTTTCAATATCAATATGTAATGTCAAAACATTACATATACGTATGTACATATGTAATTACATAATGTAGTTACATATATATGGAATGTAAAACAGTGACTAATGTCTGTTCGCTCCAAAACATCACCATGTAAATTAATATGACAATTTGAAATAGATTAATTTCTAAATTTCTCAACACAGGTAATGAATATTAAATAAATTTACTTATAATTTACTTATAATTTAAAATTTAGGCAAGTTTAATTCTATCTATATTAAAGCTTTGTACTCAGGTTATTTCACCTTGAAGAAGACCTGAAATGAAGGTCGAAACGTACGTTGGTTTTTAAAAAATTGACAAATAAATTAAGATTCTGACACCTGAATATATTTTTTTATTATTGGACCGTATAAAAAAACAATTTTTCAAGGACTAAATATCCTTTAAAAAATAATCTTTTACTATTCCTACCACTTACAAGGGGAAACAATTGTGAAAATAAATAATAATTGTTTAAGCAAGGCACACTTGATTCTCTAAAGACTTCCATTTTTTCGGCACACGTTAAGAAATTTTACTGAATCTTTTATTCAATTTTCATATGTTCATATAAATAAATTTATACTGCCCAAAAAAAATTAATCTACTATTTCATCAGGAAAGTTTTTGTTACAGATTGTTATTTCATAAAAATGAAAGTGTCATTTTGTCGTTATTACGGATATCAGAATGGGTCACGTCTGAATTTTGAGGCCGCATGGTTGAATATTTTTGTCTAATTTTTTGCATACCTCATCTGAATAACTATACTTCAAAGCAGGCAGAGCTTTTTTCAATAAATTGTTTATATTTTGCTTAATAATCGAAAAAGGAAGAACAGTAGCAGTAACGCGCAGTGTTAGCTGTATATGCATTTTCGGCGCGAATAATCTAGGTCATAATCTATAATGGAATGATTTTTTGGAAAAATGAGTTAAACATATTCAACCGTACAGCCTAAAAATTCAGAGCTGAGTATCGATTGCTAAATATCTTAAACCAAAAAAAAACTATTTCACCATTCATTGATTGTGTCATCAATTGCAGAAAATAATGTTTTTTTACGGTCCACGGAGAAAAAATTGTTAAGAAAATTAAGTTTTTGCTTAGAAGGTAGTACTTATTCTGCATAAAACAACTTAATTTATAATAATAAGTTATAAATTATTAATAAGAGTCACACCTATACACAAAATACTTGGAAACACTCTACTTATGGATTAAGGATTACGTATTTGGATACAACTCTCAAAAATATCGTATTTGGCCTGACTTTCTTAGAATACTGCGTTGTAAATGTATAGAATGCAGAGATTCACATTATTCATTCAAATATTAACCGATGTTTATAATTCTTTTTTAAATTTTTTTTAATTATGTAAACAAGCTATCATTCTGTTTGTGTATCATGATAATACACATTCCTTTAAATTACTCGTATCATAAATGTAACACCTGCCTTGATATAGCGTATATTCCTTGAAAATCATTTTTCTTTTGATCTCTCTATTAACATCCGACCGGCAATCGGAAGTTCTGTGATTTGATTCCCACTGGAGCGAAGAAAGGCTATCATTTTTTATAAAAGTTTAATTTTAATAATTTATTCACTACAAAATGCTAAATCCACCCTAAAAGAGATACTATTTGCTATGTTTAAAGTTAACATTTTAAAGGATTGTATCTTCTTTTCTCTCGTTGTGTTTTTCACTTCATTTACCTCGCTCCGAAGAGGCCAAAGGTGTTGATTTTCTATTATAAAGAGTGGAAAAGATTGTTGGTAAGTATGAGCAGTTCTTTGGGTGCTCACCTTCCTTTTTATCTACAAAGTAAGCACTGCAAATTCGTCATCCTTCTGAAGGATGCAAAGGTTTCTTCTTGCATCCTTGCATCGATTTTGAGATACCCTGACATCGAAGTTCCATTCATGCTACAAACCGACGCGAGTGATTTTGGTTTGAGAAAAGCCTTAACGCATAGGCAAGATGGGGTAGATACACTAATCGCTTTTGCTAGTGGGGCGATGTCGAACGCGGAAAGAACGTACTCGTCCACGGAAAAGGAATGTTTAGCCGTCATTTGGTCGGTCAAAAAATGTCGTTACTACCTGGAGGGGTTTCACTTCACGGTAATGACCGACCACAGCTCGTTGCAAATGTATTCATGATTTATTCTTCTTAAATCACGAGAATGCGTTCGACCGACAAAAGGCATATTACGACAAAAGGCAGCGAGAAGCGTTGTTTATGCGGGGAGACAAAGTCGTCAGCAAAGCCTAGGTAACATCCTCAGCCCAAAAAGGGTAACGAAATGAGGGATTGCCTAGGAAGGAAAGAGTAGTAGAATTACTAGTCCTAGTCGTTCCCCTTAACCTCTTCATGCCTATGGTACTGTAGAAATAAACAAATCTTAGATTTTGTAAGTTTCGTCTTTCCCGCCACTCAATATTAAAGAAATTTTTTTCTTGCAATCTGGTGGTAATCATCAATATTTACTTTGCTGCATTCTTTTTTTTATGTACGCAACTGTATTTTTGCGGGAGTTTTTATTTCTGAATTGCCTCCCACATTGAATTAAGTCAGGTATGAGTTCGTAGTGCCAGGAACTCGAGTAGCCCGAATGCTCTAGGTTAAGGTAGTAGGTTCCTGAGAGGCTAAGAGCAAGAGCTGCACAGGTCGGGTTTATCGAATTCAAGGGCTCGGAGGTTTTCTTTCCTCTCTGGATGAAGTAAGTTTAAACGCAAGGCTGGGGAGGTCGAAGGAGTCGCGAAGAGGCGACCACGTCGTGGAGAACAGCGCCGGTAGGCTGCGACAACACCCGGGGAATTTGTAATGTAATTTTTGAGATAAAATGCAGTAAATAAGAAAACTTCCCGGAATCTTGCCAAAGCCTAAACATAGACCGTTTAAGTCACGCGAACGTGACTTGAGAAACTACCCTCAAGCTAATATTTTCAAATTCGGTTCGACAAAAAGAAAATATACACCAAAAAAAGATGCAGAAACGATTTGATAGCTCATAAATAACGTGCAGACGGCGCCGTAAATCGGCCGTACGTCAACCACCATAGGTAAAAGAGCCAGACACAGTAGCGATAGCGCAGCGAGTTTGCGCTACTCTATAGCAGAAGCACCGGTTATTCACAATACGTGTGTGAGCGACCATGCGCTGGTTAGAGAGGCGAGGCAACCACGCGGTGGCGACGTTTTTAGACGACCAGACGCTAGTGATGGTGGCCATGTTAATAGATAGTGGGGCAATTTATTTCTCTTTTGCGCAATTGCAGCTTTTCCAACACGCGGGAAAGGATTTACTCGCACGTTTGGAACTAAATATCACTCAAATGTACTGCGGTCGCTGTAACAACCACGGCAGTGGTGCTGCATTGACAGTAAGGAGGCAGCTGCTTGCCTAATATTTTTTTATTGTGTTCTTGAAAATGCACGGACTCTGAAACCCATGGCTGACCGGAATGAGTAAATCCACAGAAGGACCCACCAACTATTTTCACTGAGAATCTCAAATAAGTAAAAAGTAAGATCAGATTTAGTCAAAGTTGTAGAACGTTCTTTTTAAATGGTACATTTAAATTAGAAAAAATCTGCCCGCCTCGCGGGCACATTGTCGTCGCGCGCTACGGGCAGTTCGCTTCGCTCGAAAGTTTGAACGCACCTAGGGCGCGTAAATGTTAGTTCTCGCGCTTCGCGCTCGATAATATGTTTATCTCGCGATTCGCGGTCAATAATAAACTTCCCTCGCACTGCACGCTCGGCCTCTGTATTTTTCCTACACTTGTGCACTAACTTTTTAAAACCAAAGGTGAAGGAACCAACAACAAAAATTTGTTGCTTGTGATTTGCACGAGAGTTTGTGACAAAATTGTATATAATCCCCATAAATGTATATTATTACAATTGAGAACATGTAATAGTATGTATTCTTCTTCTTTAAAAAAATTGTTATTAAAAATTTTATTGTAACTTCTTTAGTTCGATCCTAATAGAAACATTAGTTTAAATTATTTGGGTCTTACGATCAATTTTGAAATAAAAAAGACAAGGAATATTCTGAGTCAATATTTGAATGCAAATTTTTAAAAATACAAGCATGCGACGTTTCGACCTCAATCTGATGTTCCTATAAAGGTCACTATTTAGATCGATCTGAGAAAGTATTTTTGCTTGTTAAATTTTCGAGAAGTTTTAATTTTTATTCTTTAGTTTTTTTCATAAACTGAATTTCCTCATTTCCACACTGCAAGCCATGAAAGGGTCTCAGGCAGTCCACAACACTACCCTGGTTTACGCTACACGATTTCGCCACACGCGTGGGTCTGGCGTGGAGCCAAAGAGACACTTAGAATCGGTGAAATACAAAACAGCTTACTTCCCGCCATCTAGCTAAAGCTACTTTATCGCCGTGTTTCATTTTTTATTTAATTATTTTAACGCCCCTTAGTTCAAAGTTAGCCTCTCCTTTACGACAGGTCCAGTCGTCTCCATCGTCAAGTTTTCTGATACCATGCATTGCTATCGTTCACTGGCTTGCAGAAACGGAATACTTTAAATGCGTGACCTCCGCAAATTTGCGTCTCCGCATAGCGTCCGTCTTGTCGATTGTTTCCATCTCATGGACTGCTATGAATCCCATTGGCCATTCGAACGCATGTTAGTAGCAGCGTTTGAGTGGCTGATGGGATTCGCAGCAGTCCATGAGATGGAAACAATCGACAAGACGGACGCTATACGGAGACGCAAAAAACACAGTACATTTAAGTGATATTCAGTGCCGAACGTGCGAGTAAACCCTTTCCCGCGTGTTGGGAAAGCTGCAGTTGCGCAAAAGAGAAATAAATTGCCCCACGGGTCTAGATATCAATAATGTTTAATTACTAGACACTAATAAATTAAAAATAAATTTTTTAACAGACATTTTATTGCCATAAAAAATATTGTAAACTAACAGACATATATCGACTTATACGAGATAATATATTTTGCCTAATAATCTAATAATTAATAACTAATAATCTAATAATTGTTTTATAGACGTATCTTTTTACAAATTAAATTTTTGTTCACAGAAAGTACAAAAAATTGTATTATCTTCTTATATTTTTACAAGAAAACAATTATTTTGTTTTTAATACTATTCTGCCAATGACTTTATAATATTACCTGCCTATTATATTAAATGATTTCAGACAATTTCAAAATTCTAATTTTAATAAACAAGTTGCATGCAAAATTGTTTGATACTCGTGCATAAAAATGATCTTTTTTATAAAACTGGCTGCAACTGATTTTATGCTCAAAATTATGTCAATAATTCTACCTGTTATCATTAAATAAAACACATAGATAGTTATTAATATGATTTGTTGAGAACGATTAAAATTATTATTAGCATAGAATAAACCTTTTTGGTAGAATATCGTTGAATATGATGCTCAGCGAAGTTGAAAACCTTGAAACCTGAAATTCTCCTTGAATTTAGTTTGAACTAATCTTATTTCTAAAAGTTTTTTATTTATCGAGGTATAATTTACCTTTTTTTATTACAGAATAAATAAAGAGATTTTAGGATTCCATTTACAGTACCGATAGATCATACTCGGTGTTTTTCAAATGCGATCATTTTTTCTCTAGGGAGAAGTGAAGAGCTTAGTGAGTACGGTAAGGGGGCTGGGGTGAAGTAGCAAGTTGAATTAAAGAAGGAGTCGAAAGAGCAAATTTATACGAAAAAATACAGCAATTGACAAGAGTTGATATCAGGGTTAGGTTTGCTTCGTTAGGATACTGAGTTTTTTGGTAGTAAGTAAGATTTCGAAGGGTGGGAAGAGAGAAGGAGTAAAATAGCCACAGAAAGATTATAGAAAGTTTTAAAAATTTTGGGGTGTATGGTAAGTAATAAGTAAGGGGGAGTTGAGGCTAACGGTTAGTAAATAGGGTAGCGTAGCATGACGGTTATGCGGGGACCACAGCGTGATTTCGAAAGAAGGCAAAGCGAGTTAGCTAATAGGGATAGTGATAGCAAATAGAGGTAAGGTAGCGGCGCTGACGAGGCAAGCTGTAAGGGAAGTGCAGATGAGACGCTTGCTACGCCTTTGCATCCCGTTGCGGCGGCAGAATCAAAAAGAAACGAGGAAGGTGGCATAGGCGCCGGAGACCCGCTACTTTGGAAAGGCTTAGCTCGAAATCGAGGAGCTTGGGGTGGAGGTAGTTGTTACACAGGAGGCAACAGTCGGCGAGCCGGATTGGCAGCCAGAGTATGAATAGTGAAGGGGAGAAAACGGGGGATCAAGGTGGTAGAGGGATAGGGATGAAGGGGATATGTTTCCAAAATTAGAAGCGCTTATGAAGGGATTTAGAGAGGAGGCTTGTGCAAAAATGGATGAGACTGAATGATATGAAGTGGCAAGGGGAGGAAATAAAAACGAAGTGAGAAGAGTGAGAAGAGGTTAGGAAAAGGGACATGACACTGCTAAATGAGAGAGCACTCAAATTAGAACTAAGGCATGAGACTAAGGTGGGAGAAAAAGAAAGTTTGGAAGAAGTAAGAGAGGGTGATGTGGTTAAGCATGAGCAGAATTAAAGTTTGCGCTTAAGATTGATTGAGGTTGAAAGAAGAATGGAAGGGGAACTAAGAGCGAAGAGGGAAAATAACATATTTTTTTTAGTGAACTCGGGGAGGAATAACTGAAAGAATTGAAGAAAAACCGACGTGGCAGGAAAGGAGAAGAAAGTAAACAATCGAGTAAAAGGCATGGACCGAGAGCAGTAAAGGTAATAGGGCAAGGATTGGCACACATAGAATATGTGTAAAGGGAGAGATATGGATTTGAGACAATTAAGCAGAAGAACTAAGAGAGGGTAGAAAATGGGTAGGAAATAAAGGGGACAAAGTAGATGAAAAAGGGACTACAAGTGTCACAGGTGGGGGGAGGGCAAAAGACAAGGGAGGTTAAACGGCCTAAATGAAAGGGTTAAAGGCAATAAATGCAAATAGAGCGACATTGCAATAGCGTACTGGAACGTATCAGGATTAAAAAACAAGGACAAAAGATTTGGGGGAGAATTGCAGAAGTGAGATGTAATAATGATGAGTGAGACGTCGGTGGATAAGAAGTAGTGGAAAGGCATGAAAAAAACATTACCTAAATCATGTGAGTGGAAGATGCAAGCCGCCAGAAAAGAACTCGTGAAAGAGAGAGGAATAAGTGGCATTGAAGAGTATATAAAAGAAAGGGATGAAAAAGTGTTTAGAGGAATAAGATTAGGAAACGTTATTGTGGATGTAGTATGTGTGTATACAAGAAGAGGAGAAAATGGAGGATAGGGAACAATACGGAAATAGACTGAGGAAAAAGTGGAGAGGCTGGACCTAATAGAAGGGGATTTGAATGAATGGACTGGGGAACAAGAAATAGAGCATCCGGACTTGTTGAGAAAGGCATGATGGTTCATTGGCAACAGCAATATAAGGGGAGATGAAGAAGCTGAATAAACATACGCGGGTATAGGGGAAACCGTAATAGATTACATTTTGGTAGGCGAGCAGCTCGCCTGACATTTTTTCAGTGCAGGAATCACTGTAAGACTACTTAGTTCAGCCCAGTACGTGTTTTCGTGAATTTAATTCCGAAGAGTGGTTCTTCTTAATTATTTAGGGAAATGGCGTATCAATCACAAGTATCCTGGAATGGGTGGAAAATTTATGACTTGAGAAAGCAAAAAAAAAACTCGTCAAATATCCGAGGTTCTGTGAGATCTTCGTGTCAATAAAATTTTTTAAAATAAAGCCTTTTGTTGAGGAAATCATTATTTTTATCCGACTCCTTGAAAACGCACTATTGCAAACACGTGAAGCAGCCATAATGTGGCCGCTTACAGTCTATACGAGATTTGCATATGCGCTCTCTGTCCCTGAGCCGACATGAAACTTTTTGCCCGCTGCATGAAATTTTACGCCCGACACATGAAACTTTAAATCCGCTGTATACAGCTTTACGCCTGCTACATGGAAGTTGATGCTCAATAGAAAAATTATATTTATCTTTAGAAACATTAAATATCTGAACCCCACAGTCTCCCTTCTGCTACTTAAGCCATTTCTTCCTTTTAATTATAATTTAAAATAGTCAAGACCACTAAACTTCTGTATCTGCTTCACATGCTTGTGTGCAAGGAGGATACGACAAAAAGTATAGTGTGTATAAAGGGCGTACGGCATTTTATCTCGTGTGAGTGCCACTATCGCTCCTCTCGGCTGGCAAATTCACACTTATAAAAATAGCAGTATTTACGCCCTTGATAAACCATGTACTATTTTACGACAAATATTAATTTTGCGAAACAGACAAATTAGTGGGTAGAAATTGAAAGCATTTGGACGGTGAGAATGAATGAAAAGAGCACGCGAATGTCCTTTTTCCTCAAACTTATGCGTGCGTGGTTTAATCGAAACATTTTTGATGAATATTTTGAACTTGCAAAAGGTTAGTAGTATATCATAATCCTTGGAAAATTGAGTTAATCAACAGAAAAGTTCTGTAAACGTAGAAAATACAGTAAGGATGGCCTCCCCAAAAGAAATAATTAATCCAAAATTAATTCAAATTTTTAGATTTCGTTTGCCTATATGATAGTACTATACCCACTGATTTATAGACTTATACTACCACCCCTCCTCGAACTACAGGAAGTCAAATTTGTATTCCCCGGGCAAAGAGGGCATTTTGAAGTGGTCATAACTTCCTTTCTTTAAATGAGAATTAAATTTTCTATGAGTTATTATATAATGAATTTTCATATTTTTTCATTCTGTAAAATCTACTGCTTTTAATTTTTTAATATTTAATAGCAATTTGCCATGTAAAATGTTTATTTAATATTTTTTTACTTTCCGGGGAGTTTTTATTTTTTTAAAAGTATTTTGAAACGTAAGCTTGTCTTTTTCCCGATAATAATGTTTTTTGGCATTTTGGGCCAACGTCTAGTGTTTAGAATTCTTTCTGCTTATGTTTTCTGTGATTGCTTGCGTTTTGTTTTTGTTTCTTAGTTGTATACATTTATAAATTGTTTCTCCTTCTTTTCTGTGTCTTTTATCAATTTAGTTCAGGTTATAAGTTTTTTTTTTCAAGTCTCTTTGTGAATCGCTGTTTTCAAAGCAAAGTGAGATCCCTAAAGATCTTTCATGGTCATGTAGCGCTGACCATGTCTTCGATGAAAAGTTTTCGCAGCATATCTGCGAATCCTTTCCGTAAGAAGAAACATGTAAGAGGAATTGTTTCGGGGTTTCTAACGGAACATCAGCAAATAGTGTTTCCTGATTTGCCAAAAGGCATTAAACTATGTGGTGCTTGTAGAAAGGAATGTAGAACTCTCAATTTACAGCCATCCAGAGTTATAGAAGAGCCTGGTAATAATGTAGAGGAAGAGATACACGAGAATCAAATAAAAGAAAAACTTGCGCCTAAGTCTTGGAGTCGCAGACAAATCATTGCGAAAATTCGGTCTATCTGAACGTGAATCCAGAAAAGCGTCAAAATTAGTTGCCAAGAGTGGAGTTCTGACTTTTTTGGAAGCGAAGCAAGGACAAAAATTAGCAGAAGAAACTGAAAATTTGGTAATAAACTTGTATGAAGATGCCGAGAATATTCGACAGATGCCAGGGAAGAATGATTTAATATCTGTCAAAAAAGTAGACGTTCCACGTGAGCTTATACAGAAGAGACTGATTTTGTGCAATCTTTCAGAATTATATGCCAGATTTGTAGCCCTACGTGAAAATGTGAAGATTGGATTTTCGAAATTCGCGCAACTAGGACCAAAGCACTGTGTTCGAGCTGGATCAAGTGGAACTTACAATTTTGGTGACTGTGTTTATCATGAAAACGTAAGGTGAATGTTGAATGCGATTTATATTAAACGTTTAACTGAGGGAACTGACAGACAATTGTCAGATTATCATGACTGCCATTTATCATTGTCATTTTAACAAATGCAAATCTTGTCCTGACATTAAAAATTTTAGAAAGTACCTAATAGAAGCACTTATAAGACCAAAATAGCAGACGCTGATGCTTTTGTAGAAGCGCTCTGCACTGAACGTAAAAACCTGAAACCTCACTCATTTTATGCGACACAACAAGGTTTGTTTCTGAAGTACCTTAAAGTTATACTAAAAGAAGGAGAGTACCTAATTTTGCTTGACTTTGTTGAAAATTATGCTTTCATCATTAAAAATGTTGCTCAGTGTTTTCATCGTAGTAATAATCAAGCAAATACATTTGCAGAAGTTATTTATTACAAAGATGGAAACAAACTGAAGCATTTTAGCATTGCAATCATCTCAGATTGTTTAAATCATGACACTATAGCTGTGTACACATTTCGAAAGCTCATTAACGAGTACTTCGAGAAGAAATTCAGCATTGTTAACAAAATTCATTATGTGACAGACGGAACTGCACGGTATGTTAAAAATAAATATACCTTTATAAATCTTTTAAATCACAAAAAATAATGTAGAATTTCTGCAGAAACACATTTCCAGGCAACTGCACATAGAAAAAGTCCAGGTGACTGGATTGGTGGAAATTTGATAAGACTTGTAGCAAAGGCTAGCTTGCAGCGCTCAGCACAGTATTTCATTCTAACTGCGATGGATTTATTCAAATGGGATAAGAATTATTTAAAGAAAACCGTTATTCTTTTTAGTTCGAAAGAAGATCACATAGAGATGACCAAAAGCCTAGAAACTAGATTCACTGAAGCAATTACAATTCCCGGCACTCTAAAATGCCACGCATTTATTTCAAATGAGAACGGATAATTGCAACCAAGGAAGGGATTCGTTGGATGTCTGCGCATAACAACACAAATATTTTCAGTCCCAGAATCCCAAACAACATTATTATCCGAAAAAAGACAAGCTTTCGTTTAAAAATCCTTTTAAAGAAATAGAAACTTCCCGAAAAGTAAAAACACAGCAATTTGCTAATAAAAATTAAAAAATTAAACAGTAGATTTCACAGAATGAACAAACATAAAAAAACTTTAAGAAATCATTCATAGAAAATTCCATTCGCATTTGTAGAAAGGAAGTTATGACCATTTGGAAATTCCCGTTTTTCTTGGGGGATGCAAATTTCACCCCTGTAGTTCGAGGAGAGATTGTAGTGAAAGTCTATAAATTGGTGGGTATAATACTATTATATAGGCAAAAAAATCTAAAAATCTGAAGGCAATCGGAAGACATGACTTTAAAGTTGGACAGTTGAGAAATAATGCCCCAAGTACGCGTGTATCAATATATGTCTAATCTTAATTATTTCAAATATATGCTTGTTCCCAATAGTTGTCTCATTAATTCATAATTAAGTTCTTCTTCACTCGAGGCCTAAATTGCATGTTGATTCTTGCTGCATACTATAATGGTTATTCTGAGCTTACTGAGATTAATAAGTTCCTTATTTGATTTTAATGTTAACAATTAACTATAGACAATTGACCTGGAAAATCCGTTGTATCAGACAGAGTTTCATTCCTCTTTCGAGTAAATGAAGTGAAGGTAATACTGAATACCGTATTTAAAAATCAATTATTTTTAATAATAACTACTATTTATAATTGCTGTTTAAAATAATATAATATTTTAATTTTAAATAGCGCAATAGCTCGAACCTCTATATTGTGGACACGGAGGACGATGTCCTTATCGCTCAATCGCCACCTGCTTAAGAAATGAACAACTGAATAAAGTAGTGAACTGACAACATACAATTTTTTTAGGTGTTTTAAAAACTTCTACATTACCCAGTTGGGTTCTCGCGTTTTTGTGGTTTCTTCGGTATTATTAACCATGCTGTTACAACTTCAAAAATTTGAAACAAATTTTAAACCTCGTCGTAACAATAATAAACGCATTACCTTGAAAACAGTAGGTAAGTACTTATGTGGTAAACCACGACTAATAAACTATAACCGCGGATAAATATGCAGCGGTTGATAAGGTAGTAAGCGCAAGCTAATTAATCGTGCATTGTCGTAAGTATACCGACACTCTCATAATGAAGGGTAATTAAATTGTATACCATCTAAGACTATTAAATAATCACAACTAAATTTGAAAGATAACGATTTAACTATATAGTTAAAATACGCAATTCGTGTTTTATCTGAAAATCAGTATAGCTGAGAAAGGGTCTGATGTTGAGTCCTTTGTTGCTATCATGAGACGAACCTTTCGTTGTTAACGATTGATTGCGTGGAAAAAGTTCTTACTACAATATTTTTATATTTTGCAGTATTGTTTGAGAGAACAGGGGAAGTAGTATGGTTTTGTTCATTCTTATTTAAGGCCAGGTAACGAGTTAACCAGCTGATTGAGTCAGACCTGACATATAAAACGACCGTTTGCGGCAATACACAGAGTTGTGGCAAGAAAAACGTTTGTTTATGAAAATAAGAAATATCGACTGACACATTTCGGCTTTACGGCAAAAGTTTAAATTTAATTTTTCTGTCAATAATCATGCAATCTGTATTACCCACAGGTACGTAGAAGTTCGAAGTTGTCTACTAACTGCGATAGTTCTGCTCTGATAAAGCTGATACGTATGTCAAACACGTACTATCTAAACATTACCTAGGCCTAAAAAGATTGTACCCCGAGATTGAATGTGCTAAATCTTACGAATATGTAATACGCAAATCAGTCACTCTATCGTCGGTACACGTGGCTTGAAAATCAATTTACTCTTATAACAACTCACTATAATCAAAACGCCAAAGCCCGTTCGACTATCTAATCTATCAGTATGCAAAAGAATCAAACCTGAGATTTCTCTCCTTTGTTCTTCCCTGACTTTATTTCGGAATTTTGGTTTGGGCTCAAAATATCAAACGTTTTAGTGAAAATGCTAATGACAGGTACATCTCTGGAGAAGCACATGATTCTAGGTACGACAAGAGAACAAGAGTGACAGGTCAAAATGTCTACCGAAGTACATGGGGGTCAGAATTCTCTATTATAGGTTATTTTCCAATGCACGACGTTGCCCATATCTCGTGGGCAGGTATCGCCAGCTAAGTGAGTTCACAGACTCGTAATTTTTCGGCAGTGCGCCCCTTTCTATGGTAACATTTATCTAACTAAGATTTTAGGAATATTTGTGGACGTCTAAAATTGTACTTCATTACCATACCTAACCCTCATGTAGGGTTCCATTACACTCCGGTGAGAGAACTTTTATACAAAGAGACTTGATTCGCTCGATTTAGAGTTCGCTTGCGACTCTATTGAGATGTGGTCTCGGATGTCCGTACGGTGGTGCCCTCCAGTTCTAGTGGAAGAAGGTCCCACATTCAGATTGACTATTCGACGTTTCGGTATAATTTTGTTCTCCCTCTTGCTAGAGCTAGTTCTCGTCGATGGATAGGGCCCCAAAAGAATGTATGAAATGAAGAAGATGTAAGGAGTACGTAAAAGCGTTATAATAATTGCTACAAGTGTTTCCTGGTGTGATTTCGGAGGTGAGCATTGCTCTACCGTGTCACGTGGGTTAATACGAACACTCCCGGTTTGTTCCAGCAAAAGTAAGTTATTTAGTGACGGTAATATCTACCGCGTTACAACATATGAATTTGTTGATTGAAATTTCAGGTGTAAACATTAGTTGTTTCATTATTTGTGTATAATGTTCGTGACCAAATTTTGTTGCTTTGCCCGATTTTGATCAATATAAACATCACAACTAGCCCATTGACAACATTGAAACTTGCTTCCAGTGTTGTACAGCATGGTCGGTATTTCTCCAAATTAGTAATTAAAAAAACTTTTTTTACAATTTTAATTATTTAGGATCAGAGTGCCTTCTATTTAGCGTGCCAAATTTTCAACGCGATATCTCATTCCGTGTAAAATAAGCTGATTTCTTTTAGATTTAAGTTGTGAAGGAAAAATTAAGGATCAGCTTGTGTCACGTGACCCTCTCGTTACATGACCTTAATAGTCCAATAAATTTATTTGTCAACTTGTCACGATTATCAATGTTTTCTTTAATCATAGTTACTCGTATATTATGCTCCTGATCACTATCCTCATTACCACCGTCAGAATTTCTGAATAAAATATTATTATATCCTTCATCTTCCTTTTCATCATTTTCGATTTCATTTTTAGCACATTTTTTAATTAATTTTACAAGCTTAACAAGCTTCACTCAACTTCAACATGAGATATTTCCGCAAACGCAAAAGGTACGTTAAGCTAACGTTAGCTAAATTCTGCTTTATCGTTAAGCTAACGTTATAGTAACGGTCAAGTAAAGTTAAAATAGCGTCAAAGTAACGTTAAAGTAAGTAGGGTTGAAGTAAAGTTAAAGTACGTTGGTGTATATTAAGGAGGATGTGCATAATCTGTTTGTGAACGTTATGTAATGATTTATACTAATCAAAACGATCTTATATACGAGCTGCAATTTAATTTTAGGACTAACTATTCACGAATAAGACTTCAGTGTCAAGCAATTATAAATATTATCCTAAATAATTATTAACACACTTATGCTGTTATTCATTTAACTTTAAACTATATTTACTTCCTAATATTAAGGTGGTCCCGTAGTCCCATACCCCTACTACTCACATTCGGCGTCGTCCGAGAGACCTCTGCTGACTGACTGTTTCCGTACTCTTGAACGCATGCACGCCCCCCTCTCATTCACACTCTCACTAAGTAGTGTTGATGAAATATATTTTCCATATCTTGTAGTTAAAATATTAATGTAAAAGAAAAAAAAAGTTTTAACCAGAGATATGGATGTTCAAATAATAAAATGATTTTTTAACAAAGACGTTACACTTCAAGAAAATAAATAAATTTTCTACTAAATTGTTGAAATTTTCCATCAGAACTGTTCCGAATTTCCGTATAACATTATAAATTCTGGGTATACGTGTTAATTTCTCGGTCCCCACTCTTAAAAGACCACCAGAAGGGAAAACGGGCTC
>JAAAKG020070494.1:0-17333 GCA_010014905.2 Druon quercuslanigerum
TATACCAGTAGACAAACAAAATTAACATATAAAATTAATAATTAAATATTTCCTGGTCAATAAACCTAAGTTCAACAATTTAAAATATAATTTTTTTATTTAGTATTGCGAATGACATGTCTTCAGTTCCCACTAAAGAAACAATATATAATTTCCTTAGACCTAATCGTTTTAACAAATTTAACCAATAGGAAATTTTGTTTTCGAAATCTAAGGAAATGATTAGTTGCTTCTCCGATACAAGTGAAGACATGTCATGAAAATAAAGAATAAATTCTTTAATCAAATTAACTAAATCCTCAAAAATGTCACTTCTTCTCATATTCCAAAAATTATAATTTTTTATTATGATTTAATGCCAGAACCTATACATAAAACAAAATTATTATAACTTTCGAACATATAGACAAATTTTGATTAATTCTCAAGATAAAAACTTTTTGACCTTAGAACGTCACCGTAGGACTATTGTTAATGTGAAAAAGTCATTAGATATTTTTATCCTTTATTTTTATTTTTAAACGACAAAGAATGACAAGAATGTTTAGCAGAGTGTAAAAATGATGCTTTTCTTTCTTTAATGTACTTAAAACATTTATTCAATCAAACAATGAAATATTACCATTAATAAATAAAAGAAATATTGCACGAACTGAAGTGTCGTAATATTGATAGGTACATCTTTTACTCTAAAAGAGAACATGAAACGTGACCCAGGGTATTTTTGTGGTAAGAGATTTATGGTGTAAGATTTCGCATCTGGACACTTTGGTATTTGATTTCCTATTTTTCTAAACCTCATTTCGGTCAGATATAATTAGTTTAACCAAGCGAAGCATAACAAGTAGGTCGAGTTAAATTTTAATAGATTCACGTAAAATGATGACGACGAAGAGCTGGACCAGAGACAGGTGTACGTAACACAGTAGGAAGAAGGTTCAATTCTTGGTCGTCCCCTGGATGTGCCATATGGCAGGTTATCGCTTCCTCGACAGGAAGTGGGTTGTAAAGCGAAGCTAATGGGATACCCGAAGCCTGACTCCGGTGACGAAGGAATGTAATTTTCTGAATGAATTCGTCAGGAAGCGCCTGATTGGTGCTTAGGGCGCCGATGTCAACGATACCAATCTCCGAAAAAGAGGTATACGAGTATGATATACTTGTCTCCACACTAAAAGGAAGACATTAAAAGAGTTGAAAAGTAGGCAGAGATGAATCGACTCTAAATTCATTTTTAAATCTCTGACTGCCTTCAGGATCTAAAAACCACTCTGTGATTAGTTTCAAACTTGTTTTCTAATCTATTTCGACATTTTCTCTCTAAGATGTCGTCCACATATCATGTGGGCAATTTTTTCATCACTTTTTGATCACTCCCCTCCACCCTCTTGTGGAAAGCGTAGATTTTAAAAAACCTCCTCCTACGGCCCATCTGTTTTTGACATTATAAACAAGGAGTCATATTTGCCACGTTCCTCCAATTTTGCTAATTCCCCCTCTATCAGTTTTCTTAGTTCAACCCGTGCCCAAGTATCCATTCCATTATTTTCTACTTCACTTGCCCAACCTTCCTTACCCCTCACTTCTTTACCCTGCTCCTCCACCACGTTCTTCAAAACACTTCACCTACTTCCCCCAGCCCCACTTCCTGACCTCTCCAATAATTTTTCTATTTATACCCTCCTTCTCCTACTAGCACTTCACTTATTTTCCCGTTTGTCTCCTCTTCCCACTTCCTCATCGCTTACTTCATCTCGCTCTCCCTCCCAGGAAAAGAGCGCGATGGACGTACTTCAAACTTCCCTCCTCCCTTACTTCTTCTTCTTCTCATCAGCTCACTTTTCCTTCATTATTTTTTATAATATCCCTTCTCCCTCTTCCCCTACTTACCCTGTTATCTCATTCCTTACTTCACCCATACACCTTTCCTCCCTTCCCCTTGGTAACTTTCCCTAGCTTTGCCTTATTCCCGTCTCTGCTCTTCTACCCGAAGAAGAAGTTCGGTCGTCGGACGGGCTACTTCCCCTCCCTCACAAACCCCTCAATTTCCCTACTTCTCGTCACTCCTATTTCCCTTATTTCCCTTCACTCACTTCCTTAACCTTCGCATCACTTCACCACCCTTTTTTACTTCCCTTCATACTTGCTCAACCTCTCATACCAACCTTTCACATACCCTACTTCCCCTCGCTGCCCCACCTATAATTGGCCTCATGTTGATTCCTCTACTTTCCCTGCTTCCTTCTCTTCATATAGGGGAAAAAATACGATGGACGACTAAATTACTTTTTTCTTCCCCCTCACCTGCCCTACTTCTCACCACATTTCCACTTTTCACACTTTTCACCGTTTCCACGCTACCTTTCCCCACACTTCCTATGCTCTTCCATATTTCACCTACCCTCACTTCTCCAGGCCTTCGATACTCCCCCTCTCCCTAATTTTCCCATCGATCCCCTAATTCTCTACCTTTCACTTCCCCAACTCTCCCTGCCTTCCTATTATATATCTCCCCTTACTTTCCCTTTTCTCACTTGTTCTGCTTCCAACGGACGAACTACTTCACTTTTTCGAAATTTTGAGGTTAAGTTAGCGTGTTACAAAGTATTTAATTTAAAATATAAATAATTTATCAGTTAAAATCATAATTACTGATTAAATTATTTAATTTTTTACGAATTCAGATTTAGAGAGTTCCCCTCGCTTCACCTAATTCTCATCACCCCACTTTCACTATCCCCCCCTCTTATTTATCCAATCCTTCCGTACGTCTTCAACCCCCAAAATTGTTCCTTTTTCCTAACTTCCTCTCACTCCACCAACCGTGGAAAAAAATACGATATACGTACATACGAAACCTTAAACATAAAGTAATGTATTTAAAAATAAATAATATATTCTTATTTATAAATCTAATTATATGTTTTTTCACACAGCTACCTAACCGCATTGCTGCAACAGCATCGAAATTTTATTATTATCCTTCTTTGTAATATTTCAGCTGGGAACTTCTACCCTCTGACAAATTACCAGAAAAACCACGAAAGAGTAGCGATTATGGCTGTGGGAGTGAAAATAAAGTTTAGGTACCGGAACCACAAATGAGGGTGAAACCAGAGGAACCAAGAAATGAGTCTTTGACAGTGAGAGTTAGAGGGTCAGGAGGAAAAAAGGCTAAAAAGTGAATAAGTGAGTAAAAACAAAATGTTGAAACCGCATAAAAAAGCACGTGAACGAAGCGGCGTAAAACGTTCACTATGAAGACGATGAAGAAGAAGAAAAAGATGGAGCGAAGGAAGATAAGGAAAAAGAAAGAAAAGAGTTACGGGCACGGGTGCACGAAGCGTGACAGTGGGTGCCGAGCACCTGCCCATTCTTGGAGAAAGAAGCCAAGGCACTATAGAGTGCATGTACGTGGAGTTGTGATTTATGGAAACTAGGCCTGGGTGGAGCAAGAGCCTCCCTCAACGACCACCAAAGGGGTGTGCTCTCAAAAGAATGAAATTATGGTCTTTAGGAACTTACTTTAAAAGAAAAACTGCGAATATTTATGCACAAGTGGTTCTGAAATGAGGGAAGTTAGGAAAAGGAAATTTAGAACCACGAGGGAACATAAGAGTTCGGTAAGCCGTGGCTAACCGCGACACTCTGGGGAAAACGGGTCACTTAAAATTATATATTTTATAATTTTCTTTTTCTTTTTTTTAACCAAGTAGATTTTGTAATTTATATAAATTACCATAAATTTTGTAATCCGAACTCTTCTAAACAATGCATTAAAATAATAGGACAATTGATTGGTCTTAAATCAATAACATTTTTCCGTTGTTGCATCAATTTTGAATTATGGACAATCGCTTAGAACATTGACCTAGATATTTTTTTACATTTTCTAATTGGAAAAAATACAATTAAACAAACAAGTTTTTTAAATTGTTACCATTACAAAGCTTCTTCCACGAAGAAGCAAAAATTAAGGAAATCGAGGACTCGCTTGCTTCCTTTGATATGGAATTCCCCGCCTACTAAATCTTGCGGTTACTGGAATTAACTCGTTGAAAATGATGCAATTGACTATTTTACAGTTACACGGAGATTAAAATTTTTATTTTCCTCAAGTATATCTAAAATAAATGAGTTTCACGTAAACCTATACTTTATTGAAAGCATTAGACTCTATTAACTGAAAACATCAAATTACTAATGATCAAATCTTTTTATAGTCTATTCACTCAAGCGCTAATAAAGCAAAAAGAAAAAGTCCCACACTTTGATCCAACAAGGCCCAATCATGAGCTGCAATGCAAATTATTCAAACTTGTTCTGCGATTTGCAACGGCCAAATTACCTCGTAAAGTCTGAGGACTTATACAGCCAACGAGTTTTCCCTCGAATTGACGTAGTAGACCCGCTCATCTTCCGGATACGAATGATTGTAAAGGACAGAGTAAATTTAAGTGTATCCGCCAACAATGTCGAGCACCATAGTCATAAAAGAGGTCTGAAATAATGCTATAAAAGATTCGACCCACGTGCAATAAAGTGCAACAGAACATGCGCCTTATAGCCCTCCTATTATAATATAAAGTGTCAACACATTCCCCATGGGGAAAGGAGAATGCTACTCTAGCGAGTTTATCAATAAAAGAAAATAAAAAAATTCGGACTTTTATTTGTAGTATCTAAAGGGTCGTTTAGAGCTTGATAATCGAGACTTTTAGAGAATACAATGAATTTATGCTCCTACCCACGTAATTCTTCGAGCATATTAAAATATTAACATAGCAATATTTATAGGGCAGGAGGCTTTCGAAAGAGCATAAAATCAAGAATGTATGTTCTCTTCTTCGAAGGAACTGGGGATCTACAATGCAATGGTTTTGTTCTCCAAAATAACGAATAAGAGTCGACAATTTTGTAAATGGTTGAACAATTTTTTCGCACGTTCCTCCTTCTTTGAATATTGGAATAAAATTATAATATTAAAGGTTATCTGAATTGCTAATAGGACAGTTATTTTAATTAATTCTATAAAAGCTTATCAGAATTATTTCTTTCAGTAGGGTTTGAACATGAAACGATTCCATTTCAGTATTTCTATAAAATCCTAATTACGAAATTCTCTAACTTTTCCCTGACTAATTTTTCATTTTTCCTGACATTTGTACATTTTTCTTTCAGGTATTAGAATAACCTTATATCTAGGAGTACAATAATGTGAAAGTGAACAATCACTTGTATCTTAAAAGTAACATAGACACAGATTGGAAGATATTAAGTAAGAAAAATGTTTACTAAAAAAAATTATATCCAAATGTATTGCATTGGAGAGTACTGCATTTTTAACCAAATAGATAGAATAGATAGCTATTCTATCACATGAACACTTAGCATTGAGGTTTGTTTCGAATTTTTGGCTAAAAAGGAGGAAAACTGCAGAAAACCTTTCTCTAGCGCAGCCGGTTATAAATAGTTACTATTTGCAATCCATTTTTCCAACAGAAACAGTTTTTTCAACGTGACATGGATATCTAAAAATGCTAAAAGTTTAAATAAAATTCGAAGTGTGGATTAATACATTACAATCCACACGATTTGTTCCAGCCTTGTTCTATAAATTCAACCGCAGTTTTTCGCAATCCTCAATTTCTGATTTCTGATTGAAAACTTCTCAATTTGTAATGGTTTGAGTTTATCAAAATTTTAATGCTTTAAATGTAAAATTACACAATGATTCTTGGCTGTAATTGGTTGTAGGACTATGTAATCATTGCACATTACATGTACGAAAAAAAATTTTAAATGGCACACGCAAAATAATTAAAACTCGAAGCCTCCTGCACCCCTTATTTTTGTCTTAATGCATAAAGTACATTTTGCTGCATCAATAAAAAGCCGTGATTATTATACTTTCTCCGAGATAATTCCCGAGAATGGAACACTTATCTTATTGACAGTCGAAACTACCTCGTTATACTTTCCTCTTTTTTCAGAGCCTCAATAGCTGAAAGCGAACCTTACCGATGCACCTTTGCCGCCGTAACGTTATGCAAAGTTTTTTTTCTCGGTAAATGACTGTAGCATAATAACCGTTAATAACCAGCTTTTGCGACAACGAGTGCCGCTAAGTGCTTGCGCGTGGGCTCTCTTTTCTCTTAGAATATTGCGAGCAACCTAGCCACCTAGGACAGGTTCTTTTATCGTTGAAGGCGGATTATAATTGACGAGGTCGAGCAAAAGAAATCTAGGTATTGTAAAAAATATTTATATTTATTTGATATTGAAATTGTGAATAGATTATATTATAAAGAAAGTATATAAGGTATTAACTATAAAGAATGAGAATGTGATCTGGTGAACATAAAACTTAACTGGAAAACAGTTTCTGACAAATTGGTGTCATTATTGTATACTCAAAAATAGCAATTTCTCCACTCTTTCATTACTTCTCAGGTGTAAAAGTACTTTTTGCACTTCCAGATATTATTACACTTTGCAGTCAAGGTGTGGCAAATATAAACGTAAGTGCAGTCATTTCTTCTGAAAGCTCTTAAATGCTATAAGAACAAACAAAATTCTGAAACAAGGACGTAGTATTTAAAAAATTTCTGCAGTCTGTAATCATATCTTATGAAGGTTTTGGGAAAAGAAACAAAAGTATTCCAGAATTTAAACATTATTAAATGAATACGTGTTAAATTAAACAGTTTAAAGATTTCGTGTTCTTATTATCGAGTTATTCAAATTAAAAAATTAAAAATTGTAAATCTAATGTTTTGAATTTTTTAATTTTAAATTGAAAGTAATTCAAAAATAGCTTTTGAACCCAAGAATTAAAACTTTGTTTACATTGAACATTGCTATTATGGTATCAAGACAATTTTTTAATTGTTTGTGGCTTTTTGCGACTCTCAGTAAAATATGATTTTTTTGGATTTTTTCAACTTTATAACTTCACAGTTGCGCTATGTTAATGGTTTTCATGTTCATTTAAAAGAAAAATCAATATTCCAAGGTATATACATGAAACCGAAACGTCTGATGGAAAAATAAAAATCTTCATCATTTACGCACCCCGAAGCCACAAAACCAAAAAATTTACAATTTTTTGATATAAACTGATGAAAATAGTACAATTTCAAATAAAAAATTATAAATTGATTTAGTTATTTCTGATTTTTTGCTTTAAAAAATGAGTTTCAAATGCCTACATAATTAAATAAACAGTCAAAGTTTTAGGAATTTTGTTAATTATTCTTTTTGTCCGTTTTATAAATTAAAATTTTTTCACTTTTAAGCATTACATTTTTTTCAGCTGAAGAAAGTTCTGGCCCTGCATATTCACCTTTCTTGTAAAATGTGTATCTCGCTCAATAAAAGAAAAGATGTTTTTTAACTAGTAAAACTAAATTATATAGAAAATTTGCCATAATTTTCAAATCTAAAACCAAATAGAAGATATTTTTCCGATTTCAACTTTTTTTTTCTTTTTTCAGATGTTAACCTAAAAAAATTTCCTTTGGCCAAAACAATTCAATCGATTTTTGGATTTTCACTCTATCCTACTAGAATAGACCGGAGCAGCAGCAATCTCTGGAGCAAAGGCGAATGGTGAAGTTAATATTCTTGTTTATTCGACAAATACAAAAGTCCACACCTAGCAGAATGCTAAGGAATAAGAGAGGTTTTATCACAGTTGCCACTATTTTTAACAAAAACAACTTTTACTTTTGGTTGCTTATGTTTAAACTTTACTTTTATAATTCCGAATCTAAAGACGAATTAAGCAAATCAATTTTCCCATCCTAAGATGTTTGTAATTTTATTGAAAAAATTACGGCTCCCGAAGCTCGCGTATTGCGGGGCAGCATCTTCCAAATAGATCTTATTAAAAACAATGGAATAATTGTCTCTTTAAAATAAATGATATGTATGAAAATTTGATATAGAATAATCTGGGATTCGAAATGAAAAAATGCGCATCAATATCGCTTTTCAACTTCATAAAGAGCAATAAAAGTTAACCAGACGTCGCTGCCTGGGTCTACCCTATACAGCTTTAAGAGAAACTTGAAGTCACAATTTCACTGAAATTTTCCTTTCAAACTTTTGAAGCATCAGCAAATGCAACTTATGTTCGTGTCTGAAATGTCCCCTGTGTATTTTAAATTTCCGTTACTACTATAGTACTAACCCTTCGAAATTTTGATTGTTTGTATTGAGTAAACCCTTAACCGATCAATCATCTCTTTGGACTGAATCTTTCTTCGAGAATGGTAGCCACACGACCGATTCGAGTTGAAGAGACTGGTCGGTCAGCCTCAGGCTTTACGACCGATTGCAAATCCTGCAAAGTAATGACCATGCACGCTCGGAACTTACAACAACCACGCCCACGCAAAATGCACGTCGGTATTAGCGTTACAACTGGACCGGTGCAACGGTGCTGTCTTGTGAAGCGGCGTTACATTTGCGCGAATTTCGAATCCGGACTTCGATTCTCTGTCCTACAAGCTTATGTGATGTAGACCTCATGACACTGATTTCACTCACACGCTTCTGGCAAGAGGATTTACGTGCAACTATGGCTTAAGTAAAGCGAAAAATGTGTAGGATGCAGATTTTCACTTACGATGAGAGAAGATTTATTACAGTTTTGTTCAACTTTCTTTCTAATCTTTTTTAAATTGAGCAAATTAAGAGCAAACCTCTGAATAATAGGAGCAAATTAACATATAACAGTTCTTCGTGATCAAATGACTGGGGTTTATCTTGAAAGTGCAAATTAAAAGGTTCTATTCCGAAGAGGCGCTAATGCACAATACAATCATTGAGAAGGAACATTTCAATATGCATCTGCCGAGAGAAAATCTTGTCATTTTGATACTTTAAGTTTTAGAATCTTCACCATAAATATCATTATTTAGCTCTATATGCTGCAAGCTCTAAAATTAGTTTCATTTTTTTAGGGATGGACCGAATTAAATCTTTTGTTATGTAAAAGTGCATTGGAAAATAAAATCTGCTATATCATACGCAGGTAAACCCATGATCTGAACAACACAAAATATCAATTGTGACATTTCACGCACTTCAAATAAAACCATTTTTTAAAGAAGAATAGCATAATTTATGATATTGTTGTCAATGATAAGTTCTCTGATGATTTGCAGATCATATTCAAATAAACTGATATGGCTACACTTTGTGTATTGCAAGTGTACCACCTTTTATTCAATGCTTCAGTTTTCCGCTTTAATAGTTTTAATTCTTTATTCCTGCTAAACAAGATGTACAGTTTCAAATTATTATTTAAAAAAATACATGTTTCTTCCAAATGTTAGGCGTCTACATTTTATCAGAAATTATGAAAACAATATTCAACTTCAAGCAAAGAAATAATTAAAATCATCAACTAAAAAATAAGTTTTAATTTTTGAGAAATACAACTGCAACATTTCATAAAGCTTGAAATTTGTAATGTTATATTTTTTTTTTACATTTTTAGTTTTATTGTGGGGTTATCTTTAAAAATTAATTTTTATATGACAAAAACAGCCATACACTGAACGAGGCGTCATGATCATGAAATTAAAACTAGCTAACTGTTCCTTTTGAATAATCTCATTATTAGACGTTTTGTTGCCTAGATAGTATTGCTCTTTTGTTATTAGTATGTATAACACTATAACAATTACGAAATTTCGTTGTTTTGAATCACTATCCCGGACTTTTTCTTCTAGCGTGATTGTCTCCGAAGATGGTTGAAACTGAAAAATAAGAAAAATCAAGAGATTTTGTTTATTTAAACTACTGTCTATTGGAAGCTTGTCTACTAGTCTGATTTTTTTCGAGGAAATCTTAACTTCAAGGAATTGAGATTTGAATGCGAATAGAAAAACAAAATTTGCTTTGGAATTTTTTGAATTATTTCGGGAATGTTTTAAAATAAAGGGTTTGACAAGCAGATACGGGCTGAAAAACAATTTTTTTTTATTATTGAAGATTGAGAAATGCAAAAATGAAGAAATGTCATTTTTGAGATCACTAAGTTGGAATCGTTGCTTTTAGTTCCGTTGTCTTCGAAGCATTGAAAAATAAAATTTGCTGTGTTAATGTGCTGTTATTCGTTGAAAATGCGGACATTTCCTTTTTAAAGTATTATACAGGAAGCTTCTACTTAAGTTGTATTTTCTTGTAGTTCTGTCATTACCCACATCAAAATATATCTGATGAATGTGCTCTTTTCATTCAATAACTTTCCTTTTGAGTTTTATCATGAAGACTAAAAATTACTTTTAAATTTAAAACAAAGGTTTATATACAATAGCAAGAGATTTTGCGTGAAAAGTATATTTTTAAAGTTAAGCATTATGAAAAAAAACAATTATCTTCATTTAAAAACAGAAACATTATATATTCTGATAGACCTTTCATGAAAGCGGATCTTCATTTTACCTTTCATCCATTTCCAAATTAGGAATTTTGAATTTTGAAATGTTGAAGGTCTGGTTGTCATTATAAAGGAAGAAGCATGCGGAAAAAGAATAGGTTTGCGTTTTAAAACCAGTTGATGTAGCATGATATTTTTTACATGCATGGATTTTTGCTTGCAACTGGAAGCTAGTAATCATTTACTTTGGGATATACATGATTATAAACTCAGCTATGAATTGAATTGGATGTTGAACTATTTTGTCTGAAGAAAATGATTTACGATTGAAACATTATTTATAAGATCAAAAAATGAAGACTAACGTCAAGAGGGTTTGAAATGCTCGAGGGGTACCAACTTCCTCGATACTTACGATCGTCCTCTCGTAGTTTTATTATGTCTGGAAGCGTGGGTGGGTGAAGAGAATACCAGGTAGGGGCCATCTCCATTCGCCGATTACCCTCGGCGATTCACCGTCGATTTTGTGGCTTGCCCACACTCACATCCACTCCAGAAATTGGACGTCTTTTGTGGCAGGAAATATTCAATCGTAGTGACTTTCCTTGCACCTTCAAAGGGTACTATTATCCACAATTCTATATGCCTCTATATGTACAATATATATAAACGCATGCAAAACTGCAATCATTGAAATACTTTTTTTGCTATTCCAAATCGATCCAATTACGATTTTCATTTTTGTTTTTTTTTTGTGCAGAGTAAAGAAAGTTAATAAGAAAAGTCAGCAGAGAAGTAAATATATTATTTTTCTTCCACAAATCGTAGAGTCTTTAAGCCAAAAGGTCGCATTTCTCAGAAGAAAGCTGAATTTTCAACAAAAAATTTGTATAACAAAATAGTTCAATTTTCAGTCCGAAAATATGAATATCCAAACAGTTAAATTTTCCAAAGAAAAAATTACTTTTTTTTAGAAAAAACGTGAATTTTTAGCATATTTCCTTTTTTAAAAAAATAGTTGAATTTTTGAGCATAATTAAGTTAAGTTAAGTTTCAAGCAAAAGGGATGCATTCTCGAAAAAATAGTAGAACGTTACCCCAAATAGGTAAGTTTTCAACCAAATGTTTACATTTTTGAAGAAAAAACATAAAACTTCAGCTAGAAATAGTTGCATTTATAGCCAAATAGACGAATAGACGAATTTTTCAGAAGGCAGTAGAATTTTCAAGATAAAGTACGAGCTATCCAAATAGAGCACTTTTTAACAAAAGATTTAAATTTTCAATATTATAATTCATTTTTCACAACAACAAATTTCACTTTTTAACAAAATAATTAAAGATTCAATAAAAAAATATTGGTTTTCAATGAATTTAACAAAATAATGAATTTTTTAAATAAACTAAATAGTTCGATCCTTATCCAAAACAGATTAATTGAGACTAAACAGTTGCATTTTTAACCCGGAAAGTATTTTTCAATTCACAGAGAAAAAAAATCAAGTAAATTGTTGAGTGTTTAAAGTAAAACCACCAGTTCTCAAAAAAATTTGACTTTTCAACTCAACAATTAGAGTTTTAAACCAAAAATGTAATTCTCAAACGAATATTTACTTTTTTAAGACAAATAGACGCATTTTTTAGAAGGCAGTAGAATTTTTTAACCCCAAAGGACGAGCTATACTAATAGAAGAATATTTCACAAAACAGTTAAATTCTCAATAATAGAATTAAATTTTCAACAATGAATGAAATTTTTAACAAAATAAGTAAAGCTTCATTTAAAAAAAAAAATTTTAACAAAAATATAATAGTTGGTTTTTCAAGTTTGCATTTTAATTTCAATTTTACATAAAAAACATTTGAAGTCAACCAAGAGATGAAAATTCTTGACAAATTAGTTAAATCCTTAACCAAAACAGATAAATTTGTAACCAGATAGTTAAACTTTATATCAAGCAAAAAGAAAAACAAGATTATTTTTAACCAAATTTCTTAATTCTCTAAAAAAACAAATTTCTAACCAAATTAATAAATTAATAAACTGAATGAATGATTAATAAAGAAATTCAACTTTTTACAAGAAAGTTTAAGTTGCAATCAAAAACCGTAAATTTCAAATAAAAAGTTTAATATTTGTATTTTCAACTAAAAACGATTATTTTTTATCCAAAAATTGATTTGTTGAACTTTCATTTCAGAAAATTAATTTTCATCTATAAAGAAACTAGTTTTCAAAATTCTAATGGGGTTCTGTTAGTTCAATTCACATTTAAACGATACAGAGAGAAAAAGTATAAGTTTCTTGAAAACGAGAAGAAAAAGAGGAATTACTTAAGAAGAGAGTAAAAAAGATGGTCGAGATAAATAGTGCAAAATAATATCACTAATTTCTATTTTGTGCAAGCATTTCAAAAAATTGTTCTTCAAATTTATATTTTCCATGTGTTGTGTCACATTCTGTGTTATACCCTCCCCCCTTCGTCCCAAATCGCCACTAAAACCCTTTATTACTCCTCCCCTACCCTGTCGGTATGGCATATTTTTTAACGGTCCCTAAGTAGCAGTATATTATTTAAAAAAATTTCAAACTGCGTTTACCTTTTATCTAGATGTACAAAAAGACTATAAGTATAGATAATTGTTACATATTTAGGTCATGCAAAAGCATATTAAGAAAAAGTTTTCCATAGTGAGTCAGAGAAAGAAGTCCAGTTCAAATAGAACGTTTTCATACTTTGAAATTCGGTTTAACGTTACCATTCCTAGATAACTAAGCACATTTTTTTTAATAAACTATAAGAGAGCATTTGTGGTTGACTATGAATTAATTTTTTCGGATTATTATATTTCTTACGCCAATCGAGATAAAGAGTTGTTTCATCGTAATTAGAAGAACTCTCACAAATATTCATAAGCAAGCCCTCTTTTTCTTTTTCTATGTTATTGTCTCAAATTATTCTATTTCAACCCTAAGTAAACTAAGAAATCATTTCCAAATGTTGGTTAACTTGGTGCCTATTAAAATCCTTGCTTTATTCCTGATCTGCATATGTAACGTGCAGGGATTATTTGCAAAAGACACGTGGCTTAAGAACCTCTTTAACTACATCAAAAATGACATTAGAGTCTATCAAACAGTACTCCTCTTCGATGAGACCAGGCAAAAGCAGAATTCAATAACCAAAGACATTATAAAGGAAATAGCAAGCAGCCTACCAACGAAAGTCTTTGACTACAAACATCTGACCTCCATTAGTGTTTTCAACTTGGTACAGCCATCCAATCTAAATCAATTCAGAACGACGACACTATTCATCACGGTTCAAACTATAGATTATAATCAACTGAGTTCTAGAACATCTGAGTTAATACAAATATTAAATCAGATATCGGGAAAGAAATCAAAAGCAAAAGCATTAGCGATCGTTTTATCAAAAGAAAAGCTACCCTCTTATGGTGTATTACTTCAACGAATGTGGTTGAATGATTTTTTGGATTTCACAGTTCTCGAGGTTGTCCAAGAACAGAGAACAAGTGATTTAGATGCGCTTAGTCACAAGTGGAAGACCATTAGTCTACATTATTACAATCCATTTACAAATTCTTACACCAAGCGAAATTATTCTGAAAAATACCTCATTTTTCCAAAAAAGTTGCAGGATATAAATGGATATAAATTGAGAGTGTCTTCTTTCCACTATCCTCCTACAGTTTTTCTTAAGCGAAACAACTCTGGATTTCCGATTAGAGTTACAGGCCCAGATGCGCAAATAATAAAAACACTTTCAAAAGCTATGAACTATAAAATTAACGAAATTTATTATAAATGGAATGATTATGGACATTATGACCCTGATTCGAAGAAAACGACTGGTCTTTTTCAAGAACTGGCAAATAAAAAGTTACACTTGGCCACAAACCTTTTCGATTGCATTCCGGGATCAGAAAACTTACTGGAGTTAAGCAGGGTTGTTCTACCTTTCTGTTACGTGTCTGTGGTTCCTGTCGTCAAAAACAGTGCTTTCTTAGTAGAATTTTCCCAACACTTGTTTTACATGGGACTTCTAATTTTGAATCTCATCGCACTTCCAGTAATTGTCAGTCACATTCTAAAATTTGAGCAACAGTATTGGACTCCACTCTATGTTTTCGAAGCCGCGCTTGGATTGACCATTCCCCGAGAACCAAAGAGGTTATTAGAAAGAATTGTATTCATCGTCACACTTTGTTCATTCCTGATATCTTCATCTTCAATCATAGCAGTATTGACGAATTTTACATTAACGACGGAAGTAGAGTTAGATATCAAAAGCTTGGAAGATTTGCGACGTGAAAACTGGACACTCGTTACAACCGATAGTTTGACACATATCTTAAAAAAGACAGAAGGAGACGAAGTATTGGAGGGCTTGACGAAGGAAATGCTCGTTAGTTCTTATAAAAGCTGCATTAGGTATGTAGTAAATTACAGGAACGTTACTTGCTTTATGAGAGATCTTCGAGCACATTTTTACGTCAATCATGTCAAAAATAAAAATTTATTAATAAAGGTTGCTAAGCCATGTTTGCGACCTGCTTTACTCTGCATTGCTTTGCAGCCAGGTTCTGCTTATCTTCAAAGAATCAATCAGTTGCTGGGAAGACTAACGCACTCGGGATTGATTTATAAGTGGAATGAATACAATTTTTTGCACAGATCAAAGAATCCACAGTTCGAAGATTTGATAAAAAAATCGGACATTGTAATACCCATTTTCATCGTTTTAGTAGTAGGATTTTTGAGTTCGATCTTTGTTTTTGTATGCGAGGTTATTGTGTATTTTTATAAGAAAAGGAAAGTGTAAAGCTTCGCAGTTTTCCGAAAATCATTTTCATGCAATGAAAAATTCTTTGCAGAAGAAAATTTTCTACTTTATTTAACGTTTCGTTAATTTTACATACCAGCTTTTGTTTAGTTTAATTTGTATCGATATCGATTTGATCTCACATTTTATGTGAGATAAATAGACATGATATTTCCGAATTGTGGAGTAAATTGTAATAAAACCTGTTGGAAAATCTTCTTTCCGGTCCAAAGGTACAATATCTCATATGGAAATTGGCCCAGCTTAGCCCAACTTATAATTGGGCGCCAATTGGGCCCCAACTGGGCAGCCTAGATAACAAAAATTGAAATTAATTAAAGGATTAATTTACAGTGTATGCAATCCCATCCGAATCCTGAAACTTTTCCATTTATTCCAAATTTTTAGTTATCGAAACTTATATTGATGAAGCCGATTAGTGTTTGATTTCTTGATTGGCCCATAGACTGAATTGTAAATTAATTAACATATTATTTTAATTATAGTAGTAAGTGCATGCAATCGCATCGAAATCCTGGAACTTTTCCAATTATTCAGATGCAATCCTAGTCAAATGCTAAAACTTTTCCAATCTTTCAGAAGTTTTAATTATCAAAATTATGTTGAGAAAGGTCATCAGTGCTTGATTTTGTACTTCATTGGGCTTAAATTGGGTTCACTCATAGAACGCCCGAAGTAACCACTATTGGAGAAAACAAGTCTGGTCTCACAAAATGAAACCGCAATTCTATCAATAGATGGCCGCAGTGAGATAGAATATCGACTATGGACGTACGGGTAATAAATTATGCAAATGGGTGGAAAAATAATGAGCGATTCGAGCAGAATCTACATAGCAGTCATATTTCATTTATATAAATGAAAATAATTCTTAAATTTCAAAAACATCAAGAGCTATTGATTATTTCACAGAATTTTATTTTCAACATCTGGGCCAGGTTTTTATGTGCGATCAGATAATAATGATTTTTTCTACAATGACAATGAAAACAATTTTAACCAATAGGGTTATAGTTTAAAAGAAGAACTGGTGTATAATAATTATCTCAAATACAAGTAATTTATGTCTTTTTCGCAGTATGTACGTATTATACAGGCGCATTAAAAAATAGTAATATATAATATTTATAATGAATATTCTATAAAATAAATAATTTTTTGTGTCTTGACTATGTATTGATTATTCCACATTGTATTAATATTATTCAACTATCTAGTTAAAGAAATCACCTTTCAGCTCTTAAGCATGTATTTTAAAAATAGCAGTTTGAAAAATTAGGATTTTTTCTTTTTTCTTTATTTTTCAAAACGTACATCAAAAAATTCAACTTATGTGAATATAAACAAGAGGAGTATGTTTCTTAAATTCGCGAGATCGACACGTAAGACCATTATCACAAAAGATAATATAAAAAGTATGTTGAACGATTTCAAGGAAAGTATTAAAGGTCAACAAATTCAGTAAAAATATATGAATCGTAATTTAAACATTATTTTCAATTTCATATCTAAATTCCTAATTATTTTTAGCAGAAAACAAAAATATATTCTTACAGTTCACTTTTTCTGAAATTAGTTCTTTAAATTTTATTTTATAAAATGTTAACTTTTTATCTAATAGATTGAAAATCGTAATAATGAAAAATTTCCGGTAGAATCTTCTTAGCATTTACAAATTTGTCTGTTTTGTCCAGCGACAGTCAGAAGTTTTTAAAGAAAAATTAGATCCAATATATCGTTTTCTTTCAAATAACGCAGGGGCAAAGAAAAGTGCCGTTTACGATGAACAGTCCGTCTGTCCAATCACAGAATTCCATTACAGTCCGCTCAATGAATAATGCCGGAAATAGGCTAGTAGGGGATTATTTTTCGTGGAACTTAGCTTCTCTCACACTTAGCACGTGGAAGCGCCATCGAATTCGCGCCCGGTCTCTCTGAATAGTGCCGCTTGTCATTGTTCTTTTTTTCCCACAAGTACGAAGTGTATATGTCTGGATCACGAAGTAATAGTAAGGAGTGGTATCTCCCTATGCGTTTGGCCGGCAGAGGTGGGACAAAAACACCTCCAAGAA
>JAAAKG020070505.1:0-17333 GCA_010014905.2 Druon quercuslanigerum
AAACAAATTATATAAAAAAATACTTAGATCCCAGGGGGAAAAAAATATAAAGTTTATATATAATACTTCACGCTATACAGGTGTTCAAATACCTTAAAAATATGATATGTTTTATGTTTTTATCCATCTATCCAGTGAGGGGGCAATTAAATAACATTTTCACTTTTACTTTCCCTTATACTATTTTCATATTCAAGTCGGGTTTTTTTGACATTTTACTTTTCACAATTTATAAAAAACCCATGTGAATTTCAAAAAAGTAGACGTAGAAATAGGTTTAGAATTGATTAAAAATCACACAAAGTTATGAATATTAAAAATTTCTCATTGTTTATGATAAAAATTAAGAACACATTCCAAAATTAATTACTTTTGCATACAAAGAATTTTTTCTTTTTTGCATAAAATTAATTATAAATATGTTTTGAATTGATTTATAATCACAGAACGTTTTAAGCATTAAATCCTTTTTACATATGAGAACATAAATTATGAAAACATTCCAAAAATATATACTTTCAGTATTCATTTATAAATAAATACTTATTTAGAAATAGCATTTTTTGATTTGAATCAATTTATTGCAAAACAGTTGAAATATAATATTTATTTTATGATATGTTATTAAAACTAAAAATTCAGTATCAAAGACACATTTTACCTTAATGGAAAACTACTGTTTCTTTGCGTATAGGATATGACAAAGATAGATATCACCACGTTTTTGGCATGAAAGTTACTAGTTTTAGAATTTTGTCAACCACACATATTCTCATAACGGATTATTACAATTAGGTTGCCTGGAATATTTTTTAGTAGAAAAAATAATTTTTTTATGTGCGGAGGTGACTAATTTTCAAATTTCGTTATAATTTTTACTATTTACAATAACAAAAATATGTATGAATATGTTGGATTTGTAATAAATTTAAAACACATTTCAAACTGGTTTAATGAGAAAAAGAAGCACAAATATACTATTTGTTTATTAAAATGTTTGGTCATTATTTGAAATTTCTCTCAGTCAACTAGCAATTTCTTTTGTCATAAAGCTCCACATCTAATTATTTTGTTATATAACTAATTCATAACTATTAACCTCAATCTGAAACTAATTACTATTGTCCCTCAAGTATACATGCAATGATTTCAAAAGCACAGAACGCGGATTTGAGTTTTTGCCAGGGCAATGAAAAATAATATCCTCAAAAAGTATCATTTTTACAGTTAGCTTATTTTTATAATAGATAAAATTAATATAACTTATAAAATATATACTTTATGGTGTACTTAATGCTGACCACTAGTAAAAAAACATCAAAATCTCTAGCCAATTTTGAACAGTAAATTCTTGATTTAAGCCACTGTGCAACGGTTTCGGAGATAAGCGGTTTTCAGAAAAATGCTGGTCTTAAACTTTTAAATCCTGCAACTCCCTCAATTTCAAAAATCTTGGAAAACATTTTTTGTTATAGACTTTACTCAACCCACACAAAAGTGTCACCAAATTTCATAAAAATCGCTACAGGGAAACAAATTTAACTGTCTTAAGGTTTTTTAAAAATTATTATTAATAAACAATTCAACGTGAAGGCATCATGAAACCAAGAAAATTTCTTTGACGAGGAATTTGAAAATTTGATATTATAAAGATGTGTGAAATTCATGTTTTATAAAAATTATTTCTTGCCAAAAAGAATTTGCATTGCTGCACTACTGAGATAGCTTTGAAAATTTACAATCGCGATCATTTCAATCTTGACACCAATATGTTCTCAAAATATAAAAAAACTTGTGCATTAGTAACCGGAATATCCATGACGTAATGTGAGAAGCTGTCTCAAATAAAATAATAATTTTTTATTTTATTTCTGTTTTTTCGATAGACAGCTTGTTTTTTACGTGTAGATTCATGGAAACGCTACAACTCTGATACTCAGGAAATGGATCGACTCTGTATTCTTTTTGTCGTAAATGCATAAATGCGTAACATCGTACTCAGAAATCTCTGGACCTTACTATTCCTCTTTCGATAAGTCCTGACACGTAGGTGTACTAAAATGGAAAAGTAGGTAGATATTTGCGAGAAGACGATGCGTCATTCGCAGTCGAAAGGATACTACAGCGCAGAAATATTTTCCAAAGTGTTCCAGCGAGGTAAGGAGGACTTCTTAACTAGTTTTCCTTGCTTTGCATAAGTTAAAAAGCCGACTAGGCTGTCTGTCGCAGCAGTATTTGAATTTGAATTCATTTTTAAACCATGTTCGAGTTCTTTAATAATTCTGCGGTGAGAGAGGTAAATCTGGACAATCAGTTCTTCCAAGCTTTTAATCAGCCTCACCAACTTGCAGAAAACTTGGAACTTCAAAGTAGCATGCAGTTTATTTAGTCCCTTTTAATTTATAACAAAAATATAGGAGTAGCTAAAGTATCTAAGGGAAGCCAGCACGATGTGAATTCCAGCACGAACTAAATAATGAAATAAGATAATGGCTTTTAAAGCAACAATTATGTAGTATCTTTTTCATGAGTAGCAATTTTACAAACAATTTTTATGATTAGCCTTTACACTACTTATTTGTATGCAGTAGTTGTATTTGTATTTGATGATTTTTTTTCTGTGTAAGATTATCATTTTTTAAAGAATTAAATTGAAGGTTTCGCGGCCTAACCTGTTAACTAACGTCTTTTTCGAAAATGATTTTTTTGTATTTTCTGGAACATTTTTTACATGCAGATAATATTACTTAAGCGAAACGGCAAAATTCCTGTTAGTTTGTTTTCAATCGATTTTTTAAAATCGCGTTTTGGTTTCTAGAACATAGGTCCACGGTCTAAAGCTGTTAACTGCTTATGGCGTCTTATGGAAAATCCATGTTTATTTTAAATTTTCGCAAGCACATCTATGTTCAGTTTGCGATATCAAACATTTTGACATATAAGACTTGCCTGAAACTTTAAAAACAACACAGAAACATGCGAGGCCGGGAAAAACAATAGAAAACGCGTGGCAGAACATTGTAGATAATATTTTTAGAACGCTTAATTATTAACGTTTAACAACTATTTTCCTTCGCCGCGTAAAATTTCTGAAATTTTAGTTAACAGGTTTAGGCCGCGGACCCTTCAATTGTTTTTATTATCCTTTCACTGGTTCTTTCGATTTGTCCAGATATTAGCTTAAAACTGTCTAATCACTAATTCTCTGAATTTGAATTGAAAATATTTTTTGAAGTATCAATTGGTACGAGATTAGCCTTATATTTCAAAATAACTTGTTTGCTTCTAGATTGGGAGTACAAACAACGATGATCTACTAACCAAACAAGCTTTTAATAATTAATCAAGATCATCCTCTTTACCAACATATCTATATAAAATGATTCGTAGTTTTTTGTCTTTGACAGTTGGTAGTGGCGACTACTAGGTAATTTAGTCAAACTTCTAAAAACCTTTTAAATGATCTAAAATCTGTGAAACTTGCCATAGCCCTTTGAATTCGTCTGAAATATTTTGAAACTCTTATAAACCTTTTAAATCGTTTTAATATCAAACAAAATTTGTAATTCTTTGAAATACTTTAAAATCGTTTGAAATCCTTTGTATTCTCCTTAAAGGTGTAAGAAATTGATATATTTATTTATCAGCATTGCCAGCTTTCATCTTGTATGCAATCATTTCCTGAATTTTTGATCATTTATCCATCTCGTATTGGTTTCCAATATGTAAAATAAATCTTACTAAAGAATAAAGGATATGTTTCTTAGGTTCAAAAAAGGAACTCTTTTATACAAGAATAAAATATTATCAGTGTATTATCAGGTTGATAAAGAATTATAAAGTTAAGGTAAAGGCGAATTCATATTTATTGAATTTCATTCTCTCAAGATGGTAGTAGGTCTATTATTTCATTCTCTCTCTTCTGGTTCCTTATCTTGTCACTCCCAGGAAACTCGACCCAAGGCTGAAAATTTCTATCAGGACGTGCCTCGTAAAGGGCGGATATTAAAAAATAAATGAAATATCAAAGACATGCATGTGTTTCAAAAAGAAATAGAAACGGTCCTGTCAATGGCTTTGAATCTAAATAGTTGGTACGGACAGAATATTTCCCTCGAGGGAAAAGGTTCAATTATGGTTTGCAGATATCTATATCCAACTTTAGTAAAGGCAAAGGGGGAAATAAGTACCTGTATTAAAAATAAATTGCTGAAGTATATAAATGCAGAAAAAGTGCTGTTATATTCAACTTGTTTAAAGCAATAATAAAAAAACCAAGCTCTAGTTTTCAAATAAATAAACGCAATTTTATTTACGAAAATTTTCATTTTATTTTTATATAAAGGTTAAACTATAAGTTTGGATATAATACGTGATATTTCATTTTGTTCATCGAACCACTTCTGTTTCTTAGTGTTGTTAGAACAGTTATGAATTTTATAAACTTCTTTTATAACGCTCTCAGTGAGCGCATAGGATAATCATTCATAGATGATGTCGGTTTTTAAACAAATTTGTAATTAAACCTTGATTTCCAGTCTTAACGGTGGACAAGTCTACAAAATTAGAAAATATTTTTATCCTCATTTTCAAAATTAAATTGTTTAGTCTTTCACACTGTTGAAAACTTAATAAAACTCATTAATTTGGCGAATGGGAATTACAGTAAAAACATCATCGACAAAACTTTTATAAAAATTTGGTTCAAAATTTATTTTAGATAAAGCTTTTGTTTCACAAATTCAAGTACAATATTTGATATTATTTCCAACGAGGGTGAAAATTTGATTTGTATGAAGGGTGAACCTTTGGACAACCAGAAACTTGATATGCTCGGGTATATCAATATCGCCTTTGTATGCTGTACTGTTCAACCTTGCATGTTGAATATGATATTTCCTGAAACGACTCCAATTCTTCTGACATGAAATATTCTATAATAATTCGGAAAAAGTTCTACAAGATGTTTTAATATATCGTTAAGGGCTACGGGTTTTCCTAAAGCCTCCAATTTACAATGTTCTTAACTTTACCTGCTGTATGATTCACTTTAACTTCAAATGTAAAACTGAACTTTTAATACAATAAGCGATAAATAATTAAATTCCCTAATCCTCTTAAAAAATTAAGTTTGCTAGCTCTTAAGCAATGTCTACGATAGATAGAAATATTGCTTATTGTTTATCGCTATAATGTAATTTAATGAGAATACTAAAATATGAGGATGTGAAAAGATTTCTTTGAAAATTTTCTCAAACCACGATCTTGGTTCAAGTGTTTTCATAACCCGTGATCTGAAACCAAATACTCTTCGTATTGTCAGGTAAACTTTGAGTAAGATCCTGGTTTCTACTTGTTCTATCCAATATTTTCCAGATTTGAATTACGATTTCAATATCCCATCCTCTTAAATTTCAATTTTCAATATAACACACATGCTTTACTCGCTGGCGAATCTCACCAGGTGGAAAGTTTAAAGACACTGAACATTGTATTGTGTATCAAATTTGAATTATCTTACTCTGAAAGAAATGGTTGGGATAATTAAACATTTGATTTTTCCTAAAAGCAACAGAATATTTGGATTGTTTCCACAAAACTTTCGTTGAGTCAAACAGAAATCAAAATTGCCAAGCTTGATCCACCTTAATAATTAATTTGTCTGTAACAATTATTAACATTCTGTGAAACATCCTGAATTACAAATTTTTCTTTAACCACTACTTTTTTTCTATGATACAAACTCTTAAATAATATCAAATTACCACTTTTTCAGCCTGTCAGCAGGTTAAATTTGGGGTACAGGCAATCTTTGGTCCGTCCAATCCAATCCTGGGACAGCACATACACAGCATTTGTGACGCCCTAGACATACCGCACCTGGAAGCCAGGCTTGACCTGGATACAGAGGCGAAAGAATTCAGTATCAATTTACATCCCGCACAAACTCTGCTCAACAATGCCTACCAAGATGTCATGGCATTCCTTAACTGGACAAGAGTAGCCATTATCTACGAAGAAGATTACGGTGAGAATTTCGGTACTTATGCAATTTTATCTTCTTACTTTTTAGAAATAACAATTTTCACTATAAAAATTAGAAACATGTCAACGCTTTAAAAAAAATCAAGATAAATTAAATAGGACACAAAAATTTGAATAATGATGTCATAAGTGAATTCAAAATAATGGTCTTGATGTGTCTTGAAACTGTCGTCCCTTATGTGATCAATCCTGATACGGCTGTGACCTTTGCTCCCTTCTAGAATATCATATGATTAATGGCCTTTCCCATTATGCTGATAAGAGAAACTAAGAATCTTCTTATGGCCGATTAAATAAATCTGAAATAAACAAAAGTAATACAAATAAAAATATACATTTAGAAAAATGATGAAAAATTTGTTAAATTAAACAAAATTGTGTTAGGTAGACCAAACTCCTATGCTCTAACCAACAAAAAGTTTTTCATTGTTTTGGTTTGTTCATGTTACTACATATTTCCTCGAGTTTATCAAATGTTTGGGTTGCGTCTGCACAGTCATATGTATTTGAAAAAATGAAATAAATATTTTGTTGTCCACATAATAACCATCCGCTAAACCAACAATAATTTTGTTAACTGAACCAAGTATTTTTCCGACTCTATAAATTATACGTAGAGCATATATTAAATTCAGAACGTTTAATTTCTTCATCATACATATAAATACCATAGCATGGAAACTGGGAAATTCCTCTGAAATAGAAATTTGCGCCTGATAAAGAGAACTAGAAGCATCTTGAAGAAAGCGTGAAGACGATTACGGAGTACAGAGAACTCTCTCGAACTTTTAGCACCCTCTTCTTCATCTCTAGTGTTAAGAGAGATGCATATTCATAGCCAAGTCGCCTTCAGAAATTCTTCAAATTTTCCGATGTACCAACCAGACTCTCTTTCACTTTATGTCTAAGCATGCGCATTTAATTTCAATTTTTTAAATAAAAATACGAATGTACTTCACAAAAGTTTACGGTTTATTTTGCAAGATTATGTAACTGCACAAATTAAATTGTGGTAAGAGGAATATGGGATGCAGATTTCACTTATTATTCAATCAACCTTCAGCTATCACAACTTTAGGGGAAAAATTCATTATGCAAACGACTTTTTCTTTCCGTTACTTAGATCTAGCCTCTTTTCTGCTCTTCTCCGTTGCTGATTAAGTTCTGAAGCATAATCCTCAGAAAACGAGATCGTTAGTAGAAGCATTCTTTCAAACTATATTGCCCCTTTAGCAGATAACATAATTCCATAATGACAATGCAAATTTTTCGGACAATCTTAATTTTTCTGAGAAGATTAATTTTTCTTAGAGCTGGTGAGGGAGCCCCTATTCATTAAATAAAGCTTTTTTTAGTGACGAGAAGTTCTATCAAATTTACCCTTACTTGTGAGGGTAGTCCAAACCATGTTTTATCCGAGTTTCTTCTTTCTCATTATTTTATAAAATCATGCTAAGTGAAACTAGTTTCATATGTTCAAGTCAATGTTATATGCAATCTTATGTGCAATCTTATATAAAGCTTCGTAGTCGCTACAATTTAAACTATTTTTTAAAATGATTTATTCAAACATTTCTTAGTTGATAAATATCTAATACAACATTCTAAGAAATTATCCTTTGTTATATTTTTTTTATTGTATAACATTTCATATCACGTACGTCCAATAAATATAGAGTCGAGGAGTTAAACATTCTAGAAATCTGGTGTACAACTTTCATTAAATTCCGTGGAATCTTTTTAAATTCCTTCAAATCCTTAACAATCTTCGAACCCCATTTAAAAAAAGGCTTAAATTCTGCAAAATTAGTGACAAAACTTTAGTACCTGTTGAAATTATTCCAAATTGTTTGAAATCTTTGAAAATCTTCCGAAATCCTTTTAAAACTATTAATATGCCTGGAAATCTCTGGAAATCCCTTAATATTCTTTAAGATTCAGTGAGATCATTTGAAACCCTTAAAATCATTTTAAAACTTCTGAATCTCCTAAAAATCCCTAAATATCTTAAAAATCCGTAGAAGTACTTTAAAATAGATAGATAAGAAGTTTTGAAATCCCGTCAAACATTTTGAAATATTACTAGATCCCTCCAAATCTTTGAAACCTCTTTAAAATCCATGGCAATCTTTAAAATTCGTGGGAATCTATCTGAATCTCTTAAAATCCTCTGAAAAAATTTTAAGAAATACCTTAAGATATTTTAAAGGCCATACAAATTTGTTTAAATTCCTTAGAATCTTTTATAATATTCGTAAATCCTTTGAAATTCGGTTTAATAATTAGTCTTACAAAAATAATAAAGTCTTACGAAATCCCTTAAAATCCTTTGCAATATCGTAAAATCATAAAAACTGCTTAACAATCTCCTAATATCTGTTATTATTCCTTAAAACACTTTAAAATATTTGCAAATCTTTTAAAATCTGATGAACTTTTCTACATTATTTTTCACTCTATCAGAATATGTTTAACTATATCAAGACGATTCTTCTTTCTAATGGTTAATTTAATATTTGTTTCTCATTTTCCATTAAATATATTTCGTAGCCATCCTGAAAAATGTTTATCATTTTAATAAATTATAATATAAATATATCAGAAATATATAATACAAATCTAATTTATTAATAAATAAAGTCATGAATCAAATTTATATACATTCAATGTAGATGTAATTTAGGCAAAAAAATGTGGTAAATAAAATGTTATTGTAGTTTATAAGAACCTTGCAGACAGTTTTTGGTTAAGCAACTTTTGTCTTTTAATTTTGTTCGTCTTTTGTGTTGTTTTTCTACAATTAAAAAAAAATAATGATTTTTACGGTTAAAAGAAAATCTAATCATCATATCTAAAAATGAATAATTACAAGTTATAGATCGTTTTGGGGTGGAAAATTTTAGTCTGTTAATTTAATTAGTACCTTATGTCGTTTTTCGAAAAATTTAATCTTTTAATTGTGAATGTTATTTTTTTACCGTAAAATGGAATTTTTGAGTTTTTGTTATTTTTGGTATGATCAAAATTTGAATTTTCAACTTTTCGACAAAAGTCAAAACTTTGTCATGATAATCTTTTCGGGATTTAAAAAATAAACGTTTTTCTTTGCTTGACTTTTTTCATATCATGCGTTGTTTGGCTTAAAATGTTCATTTTCGTTTATTTTTTTGGATTTTGAGACTGCTATAACTCTGATAATTTTTATTTTAACAAACTTGTTCTTTCTATTAAGGCCCTAAAAATGTGTCAAAGAAGAATCGATTCTGATCAATCCTTCGAAAGTTATTATGCCTGCAGAATACAGACTACAGACTACAGACAGACAGACACCTACGTAAAAATAATTTTTTCTAATTCACTAGGTCTCACAACGTGGAGATTTGATGAAAATCGAAAAGTAAAATTTCACATAAAACCATTACCTTCTTATTAGGATGAGAATGTTTTGATGAGAACATTTTTTAAAGAGATTTCAACATTCTGTGAAGTTTGATACATATATTCTTCCTATAATGAGATTTGGCATTGTCCCAAAAACTACTTTTTGGTATTTAAACAAATTTCAGCTCGAATATTTTCTATGAATCTTCCCATACTAAGTGAAAAATAATTATTGCAGGAGACTATTTTCTTTCTTGAGAGTCGTCTGGTATAGCCGTTGGTCAGAAGCACTTTAGAATGTTTTTCCTCGTTTCTTTGTGCTGAATGGACGAAAGACATTTTACTTGAAAGAAGAAGAAAATAGCAAAAATGGTAAAAATAGTAATACAAGAAGGCACGATTCGCCAATCCAGCTCCGATTGAAACATCCTGCGGGATGTCCCGTGGCGCAGTAAGCCACTGGTTTTCCTCCGCCTTCCTCCATCGTCGACGGGTGCCTGCAACTCTAGTTGAACCCCCGTAGATATCGCTTCTAACTAAAACTCCTTTCAGAGTTGGGTTATCTAACCATGTAAGTCTCAAATACACATGTGGAGAACGATTAAAACGTCCACTATCAAGTAAAACGATAAATTTATCCGGAATTTTACAATCTTTTACTTTTCAGTTTATAGTTAAAAGTTTAAGAGTTTTTTAGTTAATTCTTATTTATGGTTATTGCGTCAAAAATCAGATCTAAAAAAATTGCTTTTCAATTATTTTAAGAATCAAAATTACATTATTAACCATATAAAGTGAATTTAAGTACGATAATTATCTTTCATTATTCGCCCGGGAAACAACAATGATATAACTATAGGAAAAACCTATTGGTGTCGACTTCATTTAGAGATTTGGAATAAAACATCGCTAGGAAGTTTCGGAATCAGATAAATTTCCTCGTATATTGATTTTCTCAGCCTATTGATAAAATATATTTTAATCCCATCCCATTTAATTGAATTTTAATCACCATTATGGCAGTGCATTAAATGTTTCACTATAGATTTATGATTTCTTTTTCTAGGGCTAATCTTATTTTTATGTTATTTTAATCTTATGTGGAGGATATAAAGTGAATTTCGGGGTGGTTAATATTCTATGATTGTTACACTCGAGTGTTAGTTTGTCTTAAAGTCTAAATCAGAAATTATATTCTTTGTATCTTTTTCAGTAAATGCATTAGGACAGATATTGTACCTTTACATTTTTCTTATAATCTTTAAGTTGTGGAAGTAGACAGATTTATAAGAATAAGAATAGCAGCTCTGACAAATTTTGTAATGATTCCTATTTTATATTGTGCGTTTAGTCTCGACCTTTTGTGATTGAGTAACGATGCAAGTCATGGAAATGAAGGTCAAAATAAAAAGGAAGAAAAGCCAAATTGTTCGTTTTGAAACGTTTCGGTCACTGTTTGGACCCTCATCAGTCGAAAAAAGACAATTTATTAAGTCTGTAAAAAACCAATACAAATCATGTAAAGGGAGGCCGTTGATTTCAAATCTGTATGAAAACAAAATACAATAAGAAAACAGTAAGTAGAAAGGGAAGGTCAATAAGAAAAAGGAAAAAATAAAAAAACAAACATACCTGGTATAAATTAAAATTGGAAATAAAGTCGTAAAAATCCAACCATGATTAAAACACAGAAGAAAAAAAATATTAGGAACAAAACAAATAAAATATAAATAAATAAATAAATAAGGGCGAAACCCCGACATCACTGTTGGAACGTAGCGACGAGTGACTAAGCGACTGAAGAAAACTAGGAGAATTCAAACAAAAAACCCGAATGTGATAAATGTGATGATAAGGTAGAAAGAAACTTTAACGACATAAAATTTTAAATTTTAGTAAGAGGTTTGTAGACATCAGGAAATAAAATATTTCCATATTTGAGATTGACTGTATTTGGTACTTTATTATTTTTAAAAATTTGAACTATTTTTCTACGAGCTTTGTTGTTTTCAAATGATAGAATTTTATAGTTATCAAAATCAAAATTATGGCCAGTGTCTAAATAGTGTTTTGTAAGAGTAGTATAAGCAGCTTTATCAAGATGGGAACTAGAATATTTGTGTTCACGACCAAGGGTTTCTATAGGTCTACCAGTTTCACCTACATAAGAAAATGAACAAAAAGCGCAATTATATTTATAATTAACTCCAGAGATTTTGTTTTTAGGAAGTAGATCTTTAAGATTATTGAAAAATTTTGAAAAGTTATTAGTTGGTTTGTAAATAATTTTGATGTTTTGTTTTTTTAGGACTTGTTCAATTTTGTCCGATAAACCTTTTATGTGTGGACAAACTGTGAAATCAACGTAAGAGACTTTTTTATTTTTATTGGAATTAGAAGCAAGTTCAGTATTATATAATCAAAAAGTTTTTTTTTTAACAGTTGTTTATTAAATAGGTTGGGAAACCATTATCTCTTAGGGTGTCTCTGAATTAATTTATGTTTTTGATTCTAAATTTTGGATCTGAGATTCTAAGAATTCTGTAAAATAAACCTGTAATTAAACTTATTTTATGGTAATTAGGATGAAAAGAGTTAAAATTTAAATAGCGACCAGACCAAGTTTTCTTTTGGCACCAATCAATTTTCACAAAGCCTTCACATCTAATAACAAGGGTGTCTAGAAAACTTATTTTTTTATTTTTTTTAACTTCTATGGTGAAATTAATATGGGATGGTAAGAATTGGAATTTTCTAAAAGTATATGAATTTTATCTTTAGGGACAGCTGTGATTATGCCATCTACATAACGGAAGAAAAATGGAGAGAACCCATGGCTAAGCCACTTACCTGTTTATAGGTGAAACCAGCAACTTTGAAAAAGGTGGAATTTAAACATAATTCAATGGAATCTAGAAAATAATGAAGTGGAATGTCAGTGAATTCAGAAATCTCGGACCAACTTGAGCTTACGCAATCTATAACATCAGGCGTAGGAATGTTATTAAACATGGAAACTACGTCTAAGGAAACTAAGATGTAATCATTAGGAATACGACATAATTAAATTTTGTTTACAAAGAATAAGCTGTCAGTGACATGTGAATCGTTTTTTCCTGTAACTATTTGCCTATTCTATGTTGAATAGGGCGGTAGAAAAAAAATTAGGAAATCTTTCGGTATATGTCACTTTTCTATACCAGTCAGTAATAACACAATTATTGTCAGTTTTAATAAGTTGTAGGTAAAAAAACTAAATGATCATATGAAGTCAATGTAATGTTTAGGAAGAATTAGAAGAGTATCACCTGTGATGCGTTAATAAACATCTGCATATAGTACCTGCTATCAAATTTCAAAAAAGGTAGGGCCCATTAAGAAAGTGATACCTTTTCAAAGTCAACTGATGGAAAATCAATACCTTTAAGAACAAAATCCAAAGGCACGTTAGTGAAAAGTAATGAGGCATCAAGGAACCTATGATATGTTCATCAGGAATTTCAGTTTCAGTGAAGAAATATTTGAAAAGGAGGGCAAAGAATCAGAAATAATTTAATTGAGAGTTTTAGCTAAAAAATACGCAGGAGTATTAATGGAAGAGAAAACATGTCTGAGGGGGTAATTTTGTTTATAAATCTTAGGAAGACCATAAAACCGGACAATATCAGAGTTTTCTGTAATAAGATCCTTTCTTCTAACATCTAAACGAGGAAACTTATTCAGACTCCACTTATCCATTAGTTTGAATGTTTCTTCTTCTAACTTTTTTAAAGGTTCGGAATTAAAATGTCCACAGACATTAGTATCATTAAGTTTTGCGATTAGTTTTATTAATGTATCAGGAACGCTGTCCTTCTCAACTATTGTTATAAATAATTCTTCGTTATTCTTTACAAACAAATTAGGTCATTTTAAAGTTCTCATCGTTAAGAAATCATCATGAATGGATTTATCATGTTTGGTTCGCTTACTCCATCATTGTACCTGAACAATCTTTTGGTGTCCGCCAACATTAAAACGAGTTTCTAATTATTTATCGATTGCTTTTTATCAGCGGGATCATTTTTTTGCAGCTCATTAGTTCTTTTCTGAAAACCAGATTTTTTTCTCAAAATGAGAATACTTGAGGTATGAAACTATGAAATGAAAATAGCGGCATTCTTATTCTCCGGTGTCTCATTTTTTTTCATTTCAAAACAACACCGAATCAGCGTTCTTTTGAGGATCGGTGTTTCACTTTGATCCTCCCAAGGGAAATATTTGATGTTTGCATTTCGACAAAAAGCGCATATCTCATGCATTACTTGCTGCAGTGATTCGATTTATTTATTTGATTTCGCATCCGCTTCACCTTCCAACAACCTCTTACGCAAGATTCGCAGCTCTTTTTGCTCGGGTGGAATCTTTCAAATCTTTTTCCTTACCATCCCACTTGTAAGAAAAAAACTCTCTAGCGCTTCGTTTCATTCTGAAATTTGTATAACAGATTTATCTAAAGTGTACGTTCTGACATGTATCTTTCGTTTGTAGAAAACATCCGAGCAGGGAACGTTCTGATCCAGAAACGTGTACGCTTTCTTTGACCTTATTTCTTCAGAAAGTACTTATGAAGATGTTGGTGCTAAAATAAAAGAACAAATTCTCTCGTATTATTCCTTTGCTTGTTCTAAAATTATTGAAAATAACGATTTGATAATCTATTCGAAAGACTCTTTACAATGCTTTAACAGAAACCGAAAAAATCTACAGTTTGTAATAGAAGAAACTTTTAATATTTACCAAATTACAATGAATATATATAATTAATTTTAACTTAAATAAAATAATATATTTCTATATGTAACTTGAAGTCAGTGAAGGGAAGTAACTAGCTCCTTTTTTAACTTTCGAAATGTAGTTCACAATACTTTTGTACAGAAATAACTAGCTAACTTACAGAAAGAAAAAACATCCACAGCTTAACATTTTTTTAAATTAAAAAATAATTTCTTTAACTTAACATTTTTAGTTGAAAATTGTAATATTTAGTTCAAAATTAAATAATTATGTTATAAAATCATTCTATTTGGTTGAAAATTCAAATTTTACCTTAAAACTTCAACTATTTTGGAAGAAAATTCAACTATCTCTTTAAAATGTAGCTTTTGGTTCACAGTTTATAAAAATAGAGCGAAATTCGCGTTTTGGGTAATATTCAAGTATTTTTAATTAAAAATTTTAATATTTTTTGTTTGAAATATCCACTATTATATTTTTCATTAGGAATGCGTCTTTTTGTTTAAAATATGAACCAGTTTGTTGAAAGTTCATTTACTTGTTGAAGACATATTATTTCACTTGGAAATTGAACTTTTTGATTTAAGATTCGTAGTTTGTTACAGTTTAAAAAACAATTTTTTAAACTGAAAATTTAACAATTAGTTTTTTAGTTGAAAATTAATCTTTTTTTGTTCAAAGTACAACTATTTGGTAGAAAAATCGTCTTTTCATTGTAATACATCATTTCGGCTTTAAAATTAAAATCTTGTTGGTTTCCGAATATAAACTATTGTATTTTTATTGAGAATTTTTCGTTTGCAAATTAATTTTTTTGGATGAAATTCATCTTGCTTAGTTGAAAATATAACAATTTGGTAGAAAGTTCCTTTTTATGTAGCAAAATTTGTTAAAAGTTTAATTCCGCTGTTTAATGATAATTCTTTTGATTAAACATTTATGCTTTTAATTGAAAATTGATTTCCTTGCCTAAGCATTCAAGTATTTTGTTGCTTTTTTTTAATTAATCTCTTTAACTATTTAACCATTCCACGTCCGGTGGAAACTTATTTTGATTTTTTAAAAATGTCAACTGTTTAGTTGCAAATTCATCTTTTTGGTAGAAAATGGCTCTTTTTATATGAAAATTTATCTATTTTGTTGAGAACCAAACGTTTTGAGAAAGACAAAGTAAATTAACAAAGACACACATTAAAATCAAATCATAGTCAAAAGTATAGGCAAGTATAATTTTTCTCATGCACTCAAATTCAAAACTTTCTGAAATATTCCTTGTTTTAGAATCATTATAAATTAGTTATACCATTTTTATTACCAACTTTTCATTATAAAATCATCACACATTTTTTTTTAGATTTAAACAATTTTTTTAAATTAGAAACAGTTGGTAATGTAAAAATTAATCTTTCATCCGCAACAGTGAGTCAGTTTGATTTGATTTGATTTAAATATACGAAAATTGTTTTTTTTTATTAATATTTCATCAATGAGCGGAACCAATATTATTGTGCCTCTTTTGCGAAAACATACATCAAAACTGTCTCGAAAAAGTCGAAGCATAGTTCTCAACGAAAATGTCAGATTTCGAGCTGCAAAGGTTTCCATAAATAAACATATTATCCCTATAAATCCGCTTGTGTCGCAAATCCAGTAAAAATGTTGTAGAGATAATTGGCTGAATCGTTGGTGAGTCTCGAAGGTGGAGGAAAAAGTCAGTTTAGAAGGAGGATAATTTCTCCAGGGAATTCAAGGGGCTTGGTGCATTCCTCAGAAAGTCGAGAATCGCATGTTCGAGATTCGCATTGAGCTTCAAACGAGTTATATATACATATATATCTACTGACATTACACCCTAATGACAACTACTTCCGATCAAACTTGAAATATCGTAGTAATGCCTTTGAAATATAGCGATTGAAAGAGGAAAAACAAATTAATCGAGATACTCAATTCAGCTTTCAAAGAAATAAAATCTTGTTTAGAATTCAATTTTTCTTTACAGAAACCACCAAAGAGAAGCTTTATCCGCAACGATTTTATATTTTTTCGTTACATTTTTCAAGTTAATGGTTTACAAAATTTAATTTTAAATGCTTTTGCAGATACCACACGAAAGTTACGCCCCTAGTTGTCAAAATCTTTTTAATGAAAAATTCAAATGCACATTTTAAAGTTGAACTCCTTTGTTATAAATTAATTCTTTTGGCTGAAAATTCATTATTTTAGTTTAAAATTAAACGCTTTGGACGAAAATTTAACTATTTTGTTGGAAATTTATTTCTTTAGTTGAAAATTCAACGTTTACTAATACATTTTTTGTTTTTTTGTAGGATGTTAAAAATCTTTGTAGAAGTGGGATTCGAAACTAGATAAATCTAAAAACACCCTTCTGTAAGAAGAAAATTAATTTCCAAATCTATGCAGATTTATGTAAAGCCCGATGTACGATTAAAAAGTTATTTAACTCACATTATTTAAAAAGTTTAAATATAATAAAAGCAAGTGTTTCGAATTTCAATCATGTGGAAAACTACGACTTTTGCAGACGTTTTGTGGACTAGTCGTACGAGATTTGCCAATCAAGTCTTTTTTTAAACCCGGGTTTATATTATATTCATTGCCCCTATTGATGTTATTAGGGCGTTTTAAGATTTTAATTGCTTCTCTATGTTTTCTTGAAAAAAATGTATGTGCATTTTACGATGACAGTTGTTTTATTAAATAATATGTTATATCCTGTTTCGATATGATACTCATCTAGTACTGATTGCGTGAAATGTTTTAACGTAGTTTTAAAGTAGTCAGGTCGCTTATAATGGTTTGGATGTTGTGTTTTTTGAGAATTCCTACCATTTGTTCTGTGACGCCTTGGATGGTGGTCGTTTTTCTCTCTCTTTATTTAGTAGGTTGTGTTGAAATTTTTGTTAGGGTATTTTCTTTCTGCTTTATCAACTTTATAACTTTATAACTTTATTAAGTTTATAACTTTTTTATCAACTTCTTTGTTTTAATAATCGTTCTGTATCAGGATTTGTTTAACGTTTTGTATTTTTGATTGCAATTTATTTTCATATGAAAAAGAGACAACTCTATATATATATAGTTGTCTCTTTTTCATATGAAAATAAATT
>JAAAKG020070516.1:0-17333 GCA_010014905.2 Druon quercuslanigerum
AGCAGACCGGCCGAGAACCGTGATCGTCGACTAAAACTCAACTCAGATATGATTGAACATTTTTAATCGTATCTCGGAAACCGATAAAGATTTCTTAAGTTTCTTTGGCTTAAATTCAAGAAGAAATTTCAGGCTCTATGTCGTATAATTTTCGGATTTTTGCAACAATTTTCCTAGGTGCTAAAAGTTGAAGTCGAGGTACAAAATTTTAGAAAATGTGAGAATTTTTTTTAACTTATCACGTGCTGTATTCTCTTCAGCAGATAAAAAAATCTGTTTGATATTAATAGACGTGGAATTTCATAGGCTTTTCAACTGTTTTTTTTTTTAAATGCCTTGTCATCTTTTTTGGACGGTACTGTATGCAAAACCTCCTCCCTGTCACGCCCTCCTCGTTCCGGCGCAACTTCTTTGGTAAAAATAAAGTTTTTATTGTTTTTAAATATAAATCATATTAGTTGATAATTCAACGAATTTGTTGAAAATTTATTTCTAATATTAAAAATTATAGTATTCTGTTGAAAAGTCATATTTTTCTAAGAATTTATATTTCAACTATGTGAGTAAGTTTTCAACTCTTTTCTTTGTAACTTTAATTACTCTGTGAAAAGTTTATTTAAAAAAAAAGTAACTGTTCTGCCGAAAAATCGCCTTTTTTAGTAACAAATTCGTCCCTCTAGAATAAAATCCATTCCTATTTGCAAAAAATGCATCTTCCTTGGTGTAAAATTTAACTGCTTTCTAAAACATTCGTTTTTTTGGTTTTAAAAAAACAACTATTCGTTTAATTAAACTATTTTTATTATTTTTAATTGAAATAAAATACTTTTTTCTTGAAAGTTCAACTATTTGGTTGAGAATCCATCTTTGTAAGTTGAAATTTTATCTATGTGTTTCAAAAATTAACTAGTTGGTTGTAAATATCAAATTTTACTGTAAAATTATTCATTTTTTGTTGGAACTAAGACTTTTCGGTGAAAATAAACTTTTTTGTTGACAATTCGTCTTTTTGGTTCAAAAATACAACTATTCGTTTAAAAATGCAACTATTTTTAATATTTTTGATTAAAATAAAATATTTTTATATTGAAAATTCAACTATTTGGTTGAGATTCCATTTTTGTAGGTAGAAAATTCAACTATGTATTTCAAAGTTTAACTAGTTGGTTGTAGATATAAGATTGTACTTTAAATTTATTCATTTTTTGTTCGAACTTAGACTTTTCGGTGAAAATAAACTTTTTTGTTGGCAATTCATCTTTTGCATTTGAAATCCAACTGATTTCTAAAACATTTGACACTTAAGCTTAGTAACTTAAGTAAATCGTTGAAAATTCATCTCTTTGGGTAGGAAATTATTTATTTTTTGTTTGAAAGTTTAACCATTTAGTTCAAAAATGCATTTTAGTCTCTGAAGTCTGTCAAATTATTATTATTATTTTTTTCATTTTATTTGAGACGTTCAACAAATGAAATCGATGACAACATTTTGTCATAAAAAGGGCTGGGGGTTCCTATTTGTGACGTTACCATGGGGGTGGTTAAAGCTTTCTCTAACGATATTTAACGAAGAAGGGGATTGGTGGCTAAAGTTTTTAAAATAGCGTGACGTAGTTGTTGAACTGTCCCTAATTGACATTACAAGATTGATGCACGGCACCGCGATGTTCTCTTGTTAGATCCTAATGATCTCCGTGTACAGTATTATCATTTTTGAAATTGCTTTTCACCATTTTGACAATTTCGTGCTGTTTTTCTTCCCTCTGATTAACATGGTATAGAAAGAGTCTTGTTCCAAGATCGAAGCAGGAATTCCAAGGCAACATGCTTCGTAACTCACAAGGACATTTGCTATCGATAAAAGATCGACTATTCGTTTTCCCGATCGAGAGATCGGATCTCTGTAGAAGGGACATCTTCTTTCGCGCCATCCATTGACAAGGCAACAATCAGGAGGCAAGGCGAATGCAGTGGATAGGTATATTGACTCTGGAGCATATGTTACCTCGTTTCGTAGTTCGGTTAGGTATGAATCAAGCTTAGCTTCTTGGTTGGACAGGATAGTGATTTAAGGTACCAGTCGGTAAGGCAGAAAGAAACCAGAAGCACGTATAAAGCAGTGCAGGTAAAACATGGAGACTGAATATCGCTGTGATAAAAAAGGAATTATAATTCTGATCTATGAGCAGAGTGCCTCCTTATCAAAACATGTGACGCATTTAACTTAATTTATTGGATATTTCGAACGGTACCTTATACCTTCGAAATCTTCAAGGCTTCTTTCTGTACGTACCAACACCTGTTTTTCATTGCCGGAAGAAAGATAACCATTCATTAAAGTTTCTGGAGACTTCTCGGTTAAGAAGAAATCATGCCAAGAAGGTTATTCTTGTACTCTTTGAGATGTTAAAACGTGGAATATGCAGGTCTTCTAATGTAAGATTTAAATCATTAACGTGAAATTTCTATTTCATTATGTGAAACGGTACAAAGAGGAGAATAGGGACAAGATTTTTAAATCTGTGTTTAAGTGATTTACTTGTTCAAAATATTTCTCGTAGATTAGCATGGGATTTGGGACATGAAATTTCTACTTTCCGTCTCAAAAAACTATGTTCGGCTCTTCTGCAAGTGACTGGTTCAATTAAGAAGTACTGTAGAACCTGAAACTCTTGGAGCGTACAGCTTTTTCTCTTCCTTTTGCGTGTCCTTTCCAGACAAAATCATTAACATCTAATCGTTTGCCCAAGTAGCATAGTCGTTTGATCCTTCGCTTAACACGTAAAGCTGGCCTTAGTTCATTAATTTCACAGGCTTTCGTCATTTACCCGAAAGTGTTTCCACGATGAAGGGGGCTTCAAATTACGGCCTTGCATCTGACGAAGAGTTAAACGTCGAATTACAATTAGCGACCGAGTGGCTCGCAACCTGCTTCGCAATCAACGTAAGGACCAAACTTCGTAACGTTGATCTTCTCCATTCTTCACTTGCCACGGTGAAACTTTGCAGAGGTGAGGAACAAGCGAAGATTGTTGCGAGAATAATGAAGAATTGGTTAAACGTTAGTTCATTTGTGTTTCAATATCCAGTCTTCGTTAGTAGGTAATAAGAGCAGAAACAAGAACTTCTATTATTAGTTTTTAATTTTTTTTTATTTCGAGCATAAAGTTAATGTAAAGAGACATCAACTATTGTTTTCTTACCTACGCGAGTAAATTACCTTTGATTGTTAGTATTTACAAAGTAATGTTTTGTTGTAAAACTTTAACTACTTTGTAAAAAGTTGAACTACTTTCTTCAAAATTCGTAATTTTGGTCAACGACTCATTTGTCGAGTTGAAAAGTTCACTATTTTCTTTAAAATTCCTTTTCTTTTTGCTTAAAAAGTTTTTTTTTACTGAAAATCCATATGTTTCATTTTTGATTGGAAATTTATATTTTTCAGTTAAAAATTTAACTGTATAATTAAAAATTCATTATCTCTCGTTGAAAATTCAACTAGTTGTTTTAAAATCGTCTTTACTGGTAGAGAATTAATAATCTTGGTTAAAACATGTTCTTCTTGGTTAAAAATTCAACTATACTGTACTATGACTGTAAATTAAAATTCATATCCTCGGTTAAAAATACAACGGTTTGGTTAAAAATACAACGGTTTGGTTAAAAATTGATCTGTTTTGCATAAGTATTCAACTATGTTTGTTAAACATTGTTTTTTTTTAAATCCAACTTTTCCATTTTGAACTAAACATTTTTGGTTGAAATATGAACATGTTTTGATAAGAATTGATTTTCTTTTAATCATGATTTTAGTTGTTAATCAACTTTTTTACCATTTATAATCAGGGTAATGTTAAAGTATTTAACTATTTTGTTAAGAAATGGTCTTTTTGGTTAAATTCAAACTGTTGAAAATTACTTTTGATTGTTGAAAATTTATTTTTATAAATGAAAATTTTACGATTTTATTTTTGGTTGATAATTGATCACTTTTAGTTCAAAATTTACTTATTTAGCTTCAAATTCATCTTTTTTATTGAAAGTGTATCATTTCCAGCTCAAAAGTAAACTGATTGCTCAAATATTGGACTTTTTAGCTTCAAAACATAACCTTTGGTTGAATGTTAAATTCTTTTCTTCAAAATTCATTACTTTTAATGCGATTCATCATTTCAGTTAAAAATTCCTCTCTTTTTTTTAAATTTAACTTTTCTGTGGAATTTTTTATTAAATAAGAAATAAATGTTTAACCGAAAATTTAAATAATTCAGTTCTGATAAAAAATTAACCTATTTTGTGGAAAATTTATGTACTTTTCCTCAAATATATTTTTTGCAGTTTATTTTGTTAATGAATTATGATATATTTTTGAAAATTCCTATTTAAGAATTGAACATTCAACTGTTTTGTAGAAAATTCATCTTTTTGTCTTCAAAATTTATCTTTTTGTCTGAGGATTTAACTATTTCCGGATCAATAGGAAATTCTTCTTTTTAGCTTGAAAGTTAAGTTTTGATTGCACATTTTTTAGTATTTAATTGAATGTTTAACTTTTCGTTCAAAATTAATTTTTGCTTTATTTCATGTTTATTGTTTTATTTGAAATTTTTTATTATTGGTCGAAAATAACCTGCCTTGTTGTTAATTATTTTTGGTTAGGAAGTAATTTTTCTTCCGAAAATGTAACTGGTTTATTATTGGTTACAAGTTAAAATTTTGTAGTAACAAAATCGAAAATGACAAAAATAACAATGTCGAAAATCCTCTTGTTTGGTAAAATATTAATCTTCATTGATGAAAGTGTATTCTTTTTAGTTAATAATGCAACTGATTGGTTAGAAATTATTACGTTTAGTTTGAAAACTTAACTGTTATTTATTGTTAATTAAAATCGTTTTTTCTTGAAATATCGACTATCGCATGCTTTGTTGAGAATTCATCTTATTTCGTTTAATAATCATGATTATAATTGAAATTTCTACTATTTGGATGTATATTAACTTTTTATTGTAAATTAACTTTTTATTTAAAACTCATATTCAAAGATTGATAAATTAACTCTTTTGTAAAAAATGCGTATCTTTTTTTCTTCAAAATTTTTTTTTTGAAATTACTTGTTTGGTTAAAAATTCAACTGTGGATAATTCATTTTTCTTGATTGGATATTAAATGTCTTCATAAAAATGTATTATTTCTGATATAAATGTTAATTGCTTCAGTAAGGAAAACAATCGATTATTTAGTTTATCTTTCCTTAGTTAAAAATGTAACTATTTAGTTCAAAATTCATTTATTTTGTTGAATAATCGTCTTTCGTAGAAAGTTTATTTTCTTCGTAAAGAATTCATCTTTTAAGTTTGAAAGTTAACTTTTGATTGAGCATTTAACTATTTCGTTGAAAGTTGAAATTTTTGTTCAAAATTAATTTTTGCCTTAGTTCATATTCATGATTTTATTTGAAAATTTATTATTTTGATCAAAAATGTACCTGCCTTGTTGTTAATTATTTGCGGTTAAGAACTCATTTTTGATCCAAAAATTTAAATGCTTTATTATAGGTTACAAGTTGAAATTTTGTAGTAACAAAATCATGTATTTTGTCGAAAATCGTCTTTTTTGGAAGAATATTAATCTTCATTGTTGAAATGGTATTCTTTTTAGTTAATAATACAGCTGATTGGTTAGAAATTATTACGTTTCGTGTAAAAACTTAACTGTTTTTTATGGTTAATAAAAATCGTTTTTTCTTGAAATATCGACTATTACATGCTTTGTCGAAAATTCATCTTATTCCGTTAAATAATCATTATTATAATTGAAAATTCTATTATTTGGGTGTAAATTAACTTTTTATTTAAAACATACACTTAAAGATTGATAATTGAACTGTTTTATGGAAAATTTTGGTCTTTTTTGCTTCAAAATTCTTTTTTTTTCAAAATTAATTGTTCAGTTAAAAATTTGTATTTTGTATTTAAAAATGCAACCGTGCTAAATTCCACTTTCTTGATTAAATATTAACTGTCTTGATGAAAATGTATTATTTTCGATATAAATGTTATTTACTTTAGTAATTAAAACATTCGATTTTTTAATTATTCTTTCCTTAGTTAACAATGTAACTTTTTAGGTAAAATTTTATTTATTTTGTTGAAAATTCTTCTATTGTAGAAAATTTATCTTCTCAGTAAAGAATTCATCTTTTCAGGTTCGAATTTCAAGCATTTGAATTTAACTGTTTTTTTAAGTTTATTTATTTTACTGAAAATTAAACAATTTTGTTAAAGTCATCTTTTGTGTTCGAAGATTCTGCTCTTTTGTTAAAAATTAATATTTATGGTAGAGAAGTCATTCGTAACGTTGTTCTTCTCCATTCTTCATTTGCCACGGTGAAAGTTTCCTAAGGTGAGAAACAAGCGAAGACTGTTGCGAGGATAATGAAGAATAAGTTAAACGTTAGTCCATTTGTGTTTCAATTCCCAGTCTTCGTTACCAGATAATGAGAGACGAAAGAAGAACTTCTATTAAGGGATTTAAAGTTTTATTTGTTATATTCTCTTGCGGATTTCTCAATTTAACTATTAGTTTAATGAAGAGAGACATCAATAGTTCTATTCTTACCCACGCGGGTAAAATACATTTGGTTTTTTGCATCTAACAATTTCCTTCAATGACTAATACCTTGAGTAATTGTCTTGACTTATACAATACACAGCCTACAGGTAATTGTACTAGAGAATTCAGCCTTGATGTATCTATCGCAGAGATCTGATGTAGGATGATTAGAGCTCCCAGTAAAATACCAAATTTGGAAGTCTAGACTCAAACCTCAATATCTTAATTATATTTCATCAACCCACGTTACAAACTTAGACAACCTTGCGTACGTATCCTGATGATAAATTATAACAAAGTTTACAAAGTTTGCAAAAAGATGGCCCTGCATAGGTACTGTACAGTAATAAAATGATAAGTTTAAAAATCGCTTTCATATTTCAGTATTCATACTCTCAGCCCTATTCCACCCTTTTCTCATTTTTTAAATTATTCTCGTTCTCCCTGCTTTCAAGAAACTTCCCCTTTTTCTTCTTTTCTTGCTTAAATACGGACTCAATTATCCTGTTCTTGTTCGCAATTCATCTCGTTTGGTTCAAAATCTTACTATTTGTAGTTGAAAATTTGAATAGTTTGTTGAAAATGGAAAAGTTTAAAAACGTTTAAAATTTGCCTTTCTCAGTTCAAAATTCCAACTAATTGTTTGAAATCTCAGCTATATTGCTGACAATTCGATTTTTTGTATTAATGTAATTTTCTTGTTCAAAAAATGATATCTTCATTGAAAAATAATTTCTTTGCTCAAAAATGTAATCAAAAATGTAATGATTTGAACAAAAAAGTCTTTTTTTCTTGAGAATTATTTTTTTAAACTGAAAATGTAATTATTCCATTCTTGGTTGACAATTAAAATTTCTAATTAAAAACTGATAGTTTGTATTTGAAATTTTAATCATTTCGTTGAAAATTCGTCGAGTTTCTTGAAAATTCTTCCCTATTCGTAGGAAATTATGGTAAACAGGTGTATTAACAACACTCTTCCAGTGAACGACACTGTGCAAATGTAAATGCTTTTAATAAAATTCCAGAGATATAAAATAAATACTTGCACATGTATAAATATTCTATTTTCCATTTAATGTGCATTTCAATATTTATTTAGCACAAAATTACTGAATTTATATTCATTAAATAACATTTTTGTTGCCAACCACAGAAGGACATCTTGACACTACAAAAAGTAGCCATGCCTTTAATTTGAAATTTTTCCGAAGATTACAAGTAATGGTATTCCTTATATGGTAGTACTTTCAGAAGCAGATGAATATGTTTTGAAATATAATTAAATAAATATTAGTTTTTAATTTAAGTAGATTTAATATATTAGAAATATTTTAATCGTACTTTAAATACCAGTAAACGACATACGTATCTCTCAGTGAACGACATCCGAAGGAAGGAAGTTTTCAAGGAATTATACGCATTTTTTATTGATATCGCCTTCTAAGAATCTTTAATGTTCAATATCTTTTTAATTCATTTTGAGATTGCGAACCTCAAAAATTAATCACCGACACCTCAGAGTGAATTTTAAAAATTCGTGAACTGATCAAATGCACATAACCACACAATATCGAAGGTATTTCTTCTCAAGAAAAAGTTCGTTTTTTCTTTTCAAAATATCAATAATTATACAAAATGATGTTCTTTATTGTCTAAAGCAACTAAATCACATAATATTTCTAAGAAATAACTTTCTAAATTCATTTAAATTCAAAATCAGTACCAATGTCGTTCACTGAATTTAAATAAATTATTTTAAAATCAATATAACTATAGTTTGGCAAAGAATAATCATATTACTGGATCCTTCCGGAAACGGGAAAATATGCCATTTCAGATGAATTCATCTTCGTTCCCAACCAATCAGCGTATGAATTAATATTCTCCTTCTTCTAAAAACATTTTCTGAAGATGTCGGTAATACCCCTGTTCACCCTAATCTTCTTTATTGAACATTAATCTTTTTTCTTGAACTTTTTTGTTTAAAATCCATCTTTTTGGCTTGTCAATTCAACAGTCTAATATAAAATTAGGCTATTTTGATAAAAGTTGACGTTTTTGTTAGTGATTCATAGTTGTGATAGAAAATTCTATTATATTGTTGGAGATTTCACTTTTTTGCTTAAAAATTCTAATAAACATATATATAGTAACTATGTCCCTCAAAAATCGTTTTTTTTTTTGTTGAACAAATTAATTTCTTTCTCTAAAAATGAAGCCATGCTATTTTTTGTTAAAAATGTATTCTCCATGAGGTGAGAATTCAACTATTTGGTACTAAATTTATATATTTTGATTAATAGTGCGTTTTTTTGATAGAAAATTAATCTTACTTCTTGAGAAATTCCTCATTTTGTATTGAAAATTTATCTCTTTGGTTGACAATTAAATTTTGGGTTGATAGTTGAAGATTCATAATCTTATTTGAAAATTCTTAAGTTCCAGTAAAAAATTAACATCATATTTTTTGGTGTTTTGACAAAAATTCGTTTTTTAAGTTTTTTAAGTTTGTTAACCAAAGGTTAACATTTTTTAATAATAAAGCAAGTTTCTAACTAAAAAATATAATTTTTAATTAAATATAAAATCCTTATCATTAAATTTTTTTAAAAATATAAAAAAGAAGAATTTTGAACTAATTGAATTCAAATAAGGAATACGAATTATTGAGGAATTTTTAGGGAAAAAAACAATGTGCTACAATATTGTTTTTTTCAATGCCTAAATTAAAAAAAAAATTATTTAAATCAAATCAGTTATATTTTCATCTAGAAAAGATCAGTTTTTAACAAAAAATAACAACAAAAAGCAATGAATTTTCAACAAGAAAGTTCATTTACTATCTTGTCTCTGTCCTGTTTCTTTGTCTGGATCAAAATTTATAATTTTGGTTAACGACTCATTTGTCGAGTTGAAAAATTCACTATTTTCTTCAAAATTCCTTTTCTTTTTGGTTAAAAATTAATTTTTTACTGAAAATCCATCTGTTTCATTTTTTATTTGAAATTTAAATTTTTCAGTTAAAAATTCAACTATATATTTAAAAGTTTAATTTCTCTCGTTGAAAATTCAACGTTGAGAATTAATAATCTTGCTTAAAAAATCTTCTTTTTGGTTAAAAATTCAACTATACTATACTATCACTGTAAATTAAAATTCATCTTCTCGGTTAAAAATACAACGGTTTGGTTAAAAATTGATCTGTTTTGTATAAGGATTCAAAAATCTTGTTAAAAATTGTATTTCTTCAAATCGAACTGTTTTTCATTTCAAACTAAAAACGTTTTTGGTTTAAATATGAACTATTACATGTTTTGATGAGCATTTATTTTTTTAACCATGATTTTAGTTGTAAATCAACTTTTTTTACAATTTATATTCAGGATTATGTTAAAGTATTTAACTTTTTTGTAAAAAAATTGTCTTTTTGGTTAAATTCAAACTGTTGACAATTATTTTTTATTGTAAAAAATAATTTTTACAAATGAAAATGTTACGATTTTATTTTTGGTTGATAATTGATCACCTTTAGTTAAAAATTTAATTGTTTGGTCTTTTTATGGAAAATGTATCATTTCCTGTTCAAAAGTAAACTGATTGCTCTAATATTTGACTTTCCAGCTTGAAAACATAATCTTTGTTGAATGTTAAACTCTTTTCTTCAAAATTTATTACTTTTATTGCGCTTTATTATTTCAGTGGAAAATTCTGCTCTTTTTTTAAATTTAACTTGCCTGTTCAATTTTTTGTTGGATAAGAAATAAATGTTGAACCGAAAATTTAAATACTTCAGTTCTGATAGAAAATTGACCTAATTTGTGGAAAATTCATTTACTATTTTGTCTCTGTCCTGTTTCTTTCTCTGGTTTGTCCCCACGACGTGGCCTTAATTTTTAGAAGAACTTACTTCAGAGGCACTATTTCCGAAGTTCATTGTAGTTTAAGTAGTTAGTAGAATTTTTAACGAAAAAAAAGAAAAATGAACTTTTAGCTAAAAATAGTTGAATTTTCTCATTCAGTTATATAAATTTGGTCACACTTAAGAAAAAGTAAACGGGAAAAAGGGGAAGTTTCTTGAAAAAATAGGGAAAAAGAAAAATTCATTTAATGAAGGGAAAAGATGTTCGTAATATACTTGCACTGACTCCTCACCTCCCTCCTGGTTCTCTTACTAACACTGCGAGGGCGCAACCCCCTCCACCCTGGGTTTGGTAAAGTAGTTTATGAACGGCCCCTAAGTCTTACATATTTTTTCTTGAATTAACGATCGAACGCCAATTTTTTTTGAGTTGTTTTACATTTTAAACAAAGTGTTTCCTGCATCCACTTTGGTTAAGAAGATTCAAGCATAACTGACAGTAATCTGCTGTAAATAATTCTTTGCGGTCGATGTCGCCACTCAATTATTATCGAAAAACACGAGACAACAGTAAATGGAGAAAGAGCAACGAAACAAGAGGAGCTAGAATTGGCTGTGCATCTCGTCGATAACGTATACATAGGAAGCCAGGACCAATGCACTCCTACTTCGTGTTATTTTTTTTTTTTAATTAATTCTTATATCAGAACTGGGCGAGAGAACGGTCGTAACTTCAGGAATTACAATAATAAAGAGTTGGGTTAGGCGTTGGAAGGGTATACGGGAGTTCGACGATTTCCATAATCCGACGCTCGTCCAGCCAATGAAAAGCTCGGGTTTACGCGGCGGTTGCTTCGCTTGCGTGCATCCGCCACGGGCTTCGCTTAACGAGAATGACCCTTCACCAAATTTATGCCTTTCGAAATGACGACGCTCCCAAAACTCATCGCCCTCTCACAACATAGAAATAATGCTACCGTGGTCCAAAACCACCAAACTCTCTGACTTAAGAAGAAATACGCAAGAAGAGTTTTAATGGTTATATTAATTGGTCCATGATGGAGTTCAAACATTTGTTCGAGAAAGCATATTTTTGTCTATAAGTGAAGAACACTGTTTTATTTAACTTTGAAACAAGAATGGCAATTCAAAGAAAGTTTGTAAATTTTCGATAAATTGAAGTTGAAGTTAATGGATCACCTACACATTACTTAAACCGCTTTTCTGAAATGGTACCCTCCCCCCTCCCGTAACCACTGCACAAATTTCTTAGAAGACCCTCATACATTGGAGGTGGGGGAATGCACACAAAAATCTTATTAAGATCTTATAAAATTTGAGAAAAAAAATACTTCTAAATTCTGTTAATTGAATAAACGTAGAACGTTAATATAAATTTAGATTCAGATAAGGTAATTTTGTGTAGAATTCAACTAAATGTTATTTTCAAGTTATTATTTTTTGTATCTAAATACAACTGTTTTGTTGCTCTTTCATTTTTTTATGTAAAAATTAAATATTTTATGTGAAACTTTTTTCTTTATTAACTGCAAAAACTTTCTTTGTTGAAAGTTAATTTATTTTTTTGTAAATCCAAACTTTTAGTTTATGAATTTCTCTGTTATTGTTTAAAATTTGTTTTCTTTCGTTTAGAATTTAACTATATATTACTGAAAAGACGTGTTTTTTTGTGTTAAATTCATCTGATTTTGGTTTAAAATTTAAATTGCTTTTTATTAATCAGATTTGATAAGAATCAAATCTAAACCTCTCTTTGGCCGTCAATGTAAATATGCAAAAAGTGATTTTTGTAGTTCTTATAGTCTTCAATTATATCAAAAAACATATAATAAACGAAAATTCATGGAAAAATGTGCGTTTATTGAATTTTCTGACGTTTCGGCATCACTGCGTGCATTTTTCAAAGAAATCTAAAATAAATTTATATAAATAACAACAGTTTTTTACATTATATTTAAACTAATTTTAAGTAAAAGTGATAAAAATACCTGTGTTTTATTTGAATTGAAAAACAAAATTCTTCAAAATTGGAGTAGAATATGTCAATGTTTTCTGAGTCCAATATTTACAATAAATTAAGAATAAAAACAGATGAGATTCCAATTTTGTTAACATGTAAAAAATAATGCGAAGAAAAATCCTCTAAATTTTAAGAGGTTTTTTTATATGAATATGATTAAATCCTTATAAAAAAGATAAACAACTTTTTAATAGTTATGGACAGGCGACGAACATATGACTAAGTAGAAATAGGAAAATACATTAAGGCGCTAAAATCATTAGTTCTTGATGCCGATGCAGTGATGCCGAAATGTCAGAAAATTCAATAAACAAACTTTGTGATGAATTTTTGTTTATTATATATTTTTTAATATAATTGAAGACTGTAAGACCTACAAAATGCACTTTTTGCCTATTAAATTAATTTTGTTTGAAATATATCCATTATTCCTTTTTTTGTTAGGAATTTATGTATTTTGTCAAAAATTTAACATTTTTGTCAAAAATTGAACTCTTTTGTTGAAAATTCGTAATTTTGGTTTAAAAATACATCTGTTTTGGTAAAAGATTCAAATAAATTATTTAAAATTCGTCTTTTTGGTTGAATTCAGTTGATGCAGGTTTACGGTTGAAATAATTTTTGTATAAAATATCAACTTTTATATTTTTCGTTAAGAATTAATATTTTTTATTGAAAATTTTACTATATTGTTGGAAATTTTATACTTTCCTTTTGATTTTTGTTTGTAATTGGAAATTTATCTATTCTATTTATAGTTGGAAATTTATTTTTAGTTGAAAAATCGTATTTTCTGGTAGAAACTAAATGTTAGTTAAAGATGACTTTAATTTTATTTAAAGATACGATTACTTAGTTGAAAAATCGTCATTTTAGTTGAAAACTCATTTTATTTACAGAAAATTTAAGTTTTGTGTAGAAAGTTCTTCTTTTTTGCTTTAAAATTCAAACATTTTGTTCGAAATAGTCTTTTTTATAAAAAATTATATTTTCAGGTTGGAAACTCAACTTGTTTGCAGAAAATTCATTTTCTTTGACTTGGGACTTTAATATTTTTTATGATATTTTGACGGACATAAAATTTTTTGTAACGGCTCATATTTTCAGATTCAACACTCACCTGTTTTGTAGAAAATTTGATATTTTATAATAAATAATAATAAACCTTGACTTTTTATATGGGAAATTCAACATTTTTATATAAAATGTATGTATTCGGTTACAAATTCATTTGTTTAGTCCAAAATTTAAATTTTTTGTTGGAAATGGATTTTTTTGACATTAGAATTCACCAATTTCGTCGAAAAATAACCTTTTTGTAAAACCATATTTTTTCAGGTTGAATACTCATCTGCTTTGTTGGAAATTTCTTCTGAAATTTGTATTCTTTAATTTAAATTGGCGTTTCTTAGCAACCGTGGAAAATATTAAACCACAAGCTCATTACTATCTAACATAAAAATGTCACTATACTGCGCAACAATGTCACAGAATTAATTATCAAGAATGATACATAAATCCTGTAATTTTTTATACATTTTGTCGAAGATACAGGAAAAAAACAATTAATGCTCTTCATATAATAATATTTGCAAATACTGTTTGTTGCCCGTTCTTAATATCTGATTTCAAACCCTTTTAACGCTCACTCAGTATATAATGCGCACAATGGTCATGCGAATGAAAAATTAAATGTGTCCATGCCATGTAAACGCGGGCAGCACGCGGCTCTATATAGCATGATTATTTCGAGTAGCGCGACCAAAGGCGTTATTTCAAATTTAATGCTAATCAAGCATGCATTACGTGTCGCGCGACAGGGCAGGTCTCCCCTTTTACGGATTTCATTGCCGTTTACTTATTTATTATTTAACGACACTACGATTGTACACGCCGTCGAGAAACGAGTGTAGGGCCACTGAGGTAGGGCTCCTTCTATAGTTAGCGAAGGAGGAAGACGAAGATGGGATTACAGATTCCGCGGAGGGTAAAAAAAGGAAGAGAAACTACAATTATTCAAAGAGGGGGCTTCAAAGTTGCGAATTGCCAAGGGCGATGCGATTGCACCGGCGGAATTTTCAATGGTCCGAGAAATATGACCGGTGAGTATTGCAAGTGTGACGTCATAGACCGCGAATGAAAGAATATTTACTGCTATAATATTTTTAGGAGCACGAATTTCCGGTCGAGGATTATTATTTCCGTGAAAATATTAATAGGGCTACGGTTGAGAATATTAAGAGAAAAAATTTACAACTAAAGAATAACTTTACTTTTACTTGAGATGCTGAAATTATGAGTTAGTAAGCGTTTTTTCCTGAATTTCTAGTGCATGCAGTTGCATATTAAAATATCAGACTTTGCAGCCCAAAATTTTTTCTAAACAGGGGAAATAGTTAATAAAGTTTTTCGTCACTTTAAATTGCAGGGCCATTTTTCTCAAAGGTTATTCGTGGAGAATAGAAGGGCCCAAAGCGATTTGGAAAGGTCACTTGTTCCATTTAATGAAGGGGTCTGCAAGATAGCGACCTTTCACATTTCAATGACGAATTCTTCTGGAGGGGTCATGCTCGTGACCTTCAACGGACTTTGATCTCGTCGAACACCTTTCAAAACACATTTCAACCCAGTAAATAAATATAAGGATATCGCTCCTTATAGTATAGCCGGTTATTTTCTAAACATTCCGCGATTGAAGAAACAAAAAATGGTTGGCATTTCCAGGATGTAATCTGATTACTAACACCGTCGCAGATTCGAATCGAAATGTGGCAAAGTTTTTCATTTATCTTTCCAAAGGAATTTTCAACCAAAGCGATTCATTTTCAACCAAAGCGATTCATTTTCAACCAAGAAGATTAATTTTTATTAAAAACAGGAATATTTAACAAAATATACGGGATTTCAATAAAAAAGTTAAATTTTCAACTAAGAAGATAAATCATCAACAAGAAAATTATTTCTCAACAAAAAGTATAATAGTTAGTATCTCCGCTGAAAACAAAAGTTTAATTTATTATCAGAAAAGTTGAATCCTTAACCATAATAGATTAACCTACAAACCAAAAAGAGGAGTTTTTAATTAGGAAAGTATTTTTAGTGAATAAAGAAAAGAAAGCTTAATTAACGTGCTGAATTTTCAAGTTAAGAAAAAGAAATTTATTTACAAAAAAAGTTATCGTTCTACCCAAAAATATAAATTTTTAACAAAGAAATAAATTTTCATTCAAACTGACGGTTTCTTACGAAATAAATCATTTGCATGTGAAATATTTAATGTTCAAAAAAATATATACATTTTGAACAGGATGGTAAAATGAACGAATATAAATTTTTAAACAAACATGAAATAGGTAAAGTTCTAGTTAAATCAATTAATTTCCAGCCAAAAATGGATATTTTTAAACTAAAAGAAGGAATCTTCTACCGAAAAAATAAATTCTTAACAATCTAGCTGAATTTCCAACAATAAAAGTTGAATTCTCGAAAAAATCTATCGATATTTAAACGAAAGCATATGTTGATTTAGAAAAAAAGTTATTGAATTAACCCTGAAAAAAATAAAGTTTAAGAAAATAGTTGCGACCTCAATAAAAAGAGATGAACTTCAAACAATGTAGTTTAATGTTGACTCAAAAGAGATAACAATTCGATGATAGCAGATGACTTTTTTAACACAAAAGTCCAATTTTAACATAATAGTTAAATTTTTAAACAAAAAATACAAATTTTAAACAAAAAGCTTAATTTTTTAACCCCAGCAGATTTAACTTTGAACTCATGAATTCTTCTAATCTTTAGGGTTTTATAATGAATATTTTAAGAATACTCTTAACTGAGGCTAAATAATTTTTCTTTAATTTCTTGAAACAAATCTTTTTATTTAAATTTTTGTAGGAAGCATATTTTAAATATTATCAATTTTAGAAATTTATACATTTTTTTGTTTGTTTCTTTACCTACTTAAAACGTGTAATTGTGTAAATAGATTTGTTCAGGACCAACTACAAAAACACCATTTTCAACCAAATAATAAATTTTTTTAAACACTATGTGAATTCTCATTCTAAAACAATTTATAAAATTATACGTTTTTAAGAATTACTTGTTATGGACACGTTATCTATTCTAAATATATTTGTATTAAAGTTCTATGTTCATTTAATTCTGTGGGTAAATTAATATTTTTTCGAGTACTTCGTGAGCGTCTGAGCGCGATTACTTTAAATATTTTTTGTAAAGGCTAAGATAACTCTAATGTCGAACAAATTTAAAGTATTAAATTATTTTGAACCTTGCATAAGAATACTACAAGTAATTTTATCTTAGTCCTGTTGTTTTTTAGTACATCGTCTGCATCTCAGTCGCAATAGGTGCTGACAATGTCATAATTTTTAATTTTTCTAATATTTTTTTTTCACAAAAAGCTTAAATTTGACTAATTTTAAATAAATGAGGAGTATTAAAATATTATTTAACCTTGCTTAAGAAGCCTATAAGTAATTTTATTTTAGTCTCGTTTGTTTCGACTACATCGTCTGCGTCTGAGTCGCGATCGGTGCTGGTAATACCCAACAAGTTGAAGGTAAAGAAGTCTGTCGGTTTCTACGTGATGGTATGCACTTTGTCATACCGTTTGTTCATTCTGAGTTTCAGACTATACATATATGCTTTTAGTGCTGGCGCACCAATGCAAGTGCAACAGTTCTCGCATCTGCACTCGAAAATGTCGCCGTCTGCATGGCGGATGCATCACGTTAAAATGGAAAGTTTCCACGGAAAAAATCATGAACACACACACACACACAAACATAT
>JAAAKG020070527.1:0-17333 GCA_010014905.2 Druon quercuslanigerum
ACTTTAAACTTTAAACTTTAAACTTTAAACTTTAAACTTTAAACTTTAAACTTTAAACTTTAAACTTTAAACTTTAAGCTTTAAATTTTAAACTTTAAACCTGATGCATAAACTCTAAACTTGAAACTTGAGACTTTAAACTTTAAAACTGAAGTTTCTTTCTGCCATATTTTTATAGTTACAAAAACTATTAATTATATAAACAAATTTTATAAACAAATGCATATTTTGTTTATGTTTTGAGCGATTGGTCAAATTTATTTACGGAATGAGATAGAAATTTCTTTCCACATACTCCTTTCTATCACACTTTTCATAGTCATAGAAACTGTTAATTATATAAACATTTTTCATAAGCAAATGCACCCTTTCACAAGCATCTAATGTCATTTATTTCAAACTATGTAGAAGATAATGAGTAATAAAACGAAAATTAGTCCTATACATTAAAAAATTGCGAAAATGTGAATTTACTTATAAAAATTGTTTAAATAATAAAAAATTATTTTAATCATAAATGATATGGTTACATATAGTGTTTCAATAACATTTTGAACTGATTTCGAAAAAAATGAAACCTATGAATGAAAAAATTGTTAATGTGTGCATTTTCTTCAAATATATTTTAATTAATTAGTAAACAAAAAATATTCTTAACTAACTATAAGCACACAGTGTTCCTTTCCCTTTCCCACTGGCCGTTATTTTTAATTATTCAGTAAATTTTTTCGTAGCCTGCTTTATTAAATTAATGTTTTTTATTTGTACAAAAATCTGTAAAAAGTTAAAAAATGTTTGTTAATATTTGGTCATTTTATAAACAAATGATATAATCAGATGAAAATTTTAGCCATTTCTAAGCGAAAAAAAATAGGTTTTTCTTCTTAAATTATTCAAATTATATTTCAAATTATTTTTTTCAAATCCAGTTTGTTTGATGCATCAATATTTGTTTATTTTATAAACAAATTCACATATAATGTGTTTTTAAAAGAAAATAAGTTGTTTTTGTTTTTATTATTTTTAAATTATTCAAAAATAAAAAATATTAAAATATTTATTTCTGATAATTTGTTTATAAAATAAATAAATCATAATACGTATTTTTAAAAATAATTATGTGATAATATTGTGATAATATTTAAAATTCTCTTGGGAAGCATGTTGTCACGTACATGACCATTGTTCTCAGCTTTCAAGTGAGAACGACAGACTTGACAAAAATAATGTGCCACGTACGGACGATTTATGAACTGCTCGGAAACATTCATGCCCTCAAGTCTTCATCAGAAACTAAGCAGGTCGTGCTCAGAATTAATAAGTATGCAGATAAATCGTTGCTATCGACGTACGTGATGAAGAACAATTTTATTCTTCCTTCAGAATATACTGAATTGATTTTTTATTCATTGTTTATTCAACAAAACATTTAACATTTATAAATTTTTATAAATTAAATATATCATTGTTAGTATTTGGTAGCCCTGGGCATAAACGCTCATAGTTACGGTCGTTTCTCCCTCTGCCCGTGCGTCTGTCGTACTTTTTTTGCCCACCAGACTTTACCCCTTACCATAGCCGACTTTACCCCGTTTCTTTGCTAATTTTAATATCGATCCTGGGTAACTTTACCGCATAGACTGACCAACTTTACAACTGTGACCTATACGAAATTACAAAGTTCCGTAGCCGACGTTCCCCCTTACCCTACTTTACTTTACCCTGTACTTTATACGATTTTATCCCCTACCTTAACCGACTTCACTTGGTCCACTAGTTTAAATTAATCCGTACCCTATCCCACTTCACGCCATAACCAACCCGACATTACCCCGCGACCTTGATGACTATCCCCTGCACACTAGCCGACTTCACTCTGTTCTTTAGCCCACTTTTTCCCATACACTAGCCGACTTCACCCCCTTTCCTAGCTGATTAAACCCGCAACCAACCCCTATTTTCTCCTTAACTTAGCCGACTTTACCCCGTGCCCCAGTTCACATTACTTCTCACCCTGGCCCATTTTACCCCTTTTTATGTTTAAGTTGACCTCATACCTCACCCAACTTTACCTCGTACCTCACCCGACTTTACTTCGTACCTTACCCAAATTTAACCCTTACCCTAGCCCACTTCACTCCGTACCTTAAGAGACTTCACACCGTGCCCCAGTCAATATTACTTCATATCCAATCCCACTTTACCCTGCTTCTTACCCAAATTTACCGCGTAAACTGGTCGAGTTTACCTCGTACCTCACCCGACCTTAGCTCGTACCTCACCCGATCTTAGCACGTACCCTAGCCTACTTTACATTCTAACCGACCCTAAATGACATTTCCCGTACCTTATCCCACTTTACCCCGTACCCTACCCAATTTCAATTCGTACCTTTGCTGCATTTACCCCTTTATCTTAGCCCACTTTAACCCGGTCCCTACCCAATTTCAACCCGCAACTTGGCCGCCTTTACCCCGTACCTTAGGCGACTTTACCTCGCACCCTAGGAATTTCAACCCGTACCTTTGCCGACTTTACCCCGTACCCTACGCGACTTTACTTCGCACCTCACCCGACTCAACCCGTCCCTACACAAAATGAGTTCACTTTGTACCCTGGCTGAGTTTTTCCCTTGCCCTAGCCGAATTATAGCCGTACCAAAGACGACTTTCCCCGTACCTTAGCCGACTTAACCCCGTCTCCTAGGCAAAATTTACCCGTACCCAAGCCCACTTTACCCCGTACTCTACCCGACTGGAACCCAAATCTTTTAGAACAATCCTTTTTCAACCCGACCCATCAACCTAGCTAATTTTGTGTTTAGGATAAACTTAAAAAAATCTCCATTTTAATTTTTTTCAACAAAAAATAATTGTTATTGTTATGTATAAACAAATTTATTAGACAAGTACATACCTTAGCCATTCCATTCTCTCAAAACTCCGCCCCTTTCACAAAATTGAGCAAAAATATTTTTGGCAACAAATTTTATTAACGTTTTTTTAATGCCTGATAAAAAAGTTAATTGTTTAAATAAATTTGATAAACAAATACAGTATATCATCGATTTTGAACTTTGCGATTTCTTTCTTTTAACAGAATCGAATTTAGTAATCCATATGTTGAAAAGTTCTCAAGTTGAAAATCTGTTTATAAAATTGTTTATAAAATACCAAACTATTGTTCTTAGATAAACTATCATAAGCGAAGTACTTTCGCAAATCATTTAGAAATAATTTCGTTCAAAAATCCAAATCCTCTTGTCAAAAATTGATGAAAATTTCTATTTGTTTATACGGTTTATCTGAATAAATAGCAACAAATTAACCAACCTGACTGAGTCTACTAATAAAAAAGGTCCTTTCTAAGTCAGCGACAGTTGATTTAATTACAAAAATCAAAATTTATTTCTTCACAAGCTGTTAAGTCGTGAATTTTTTTACAAAAAAGTTTTTTAAAAGACATTATTTTTAGTTAATAAAGTATCAAAAGGGAAATATTTTTCCTATATAATTTAAATTAATTTTTTAATATTTTTAAAATTTTGATTGTATTAATTTTTTTTAATTTTAAGTTTTCTAGAATATTGCGTCTTACATTTTAAAATATAGTGATCATTCGCAAAAAATTTCGGAACAGAATTTTTGAGCTTTTAAAAGATTTTGATACGTTTCAAGATATTAAATTAAAATTTGTTTAAAGATTCTTGAAAAAACTGTAATGATTGTTTTATTTTTAAAAAAGTGAGCTTAAGAGAACATTTTAAAATATTTTTAAAGATTTACAAAATTTTCGGGATATCCCTATTGGTCCAATCTTTTCTAATTGTTCAACAAGAAAATTAAAAAAATAGATAATAATTGGAAATTTGTATTTTTTTATCAAAAATTTGCGTGTTCGTCAATTTAAAAAGCCTTTACTCTTTCCTTTCCACTTTTATGTTTAACACCCACAGGCAACACGCCCATTTTTATTTGTCACGCCCCTTACCTGTATATTTAGATAAGTCTTTTTTACTTTACTCCGTTTTTAAGCTACACCTTATAAAATAATTTAAATTCAGTATCGCTTTTTATTAAAAATATAAAGAAAAAATCAATCCTACTCATTAAGAATATTTTGTACAGGACAAATACCAATTTTATTTTCATATAGTCTTTATATATATATCTACTGTACTGATCATTAAGAGAAATGGGAGAAAGAGAGGAAAAGAGAGAGGGAATGAGTATTTTACGATGAAAAATAGAGGATAAAATATTTTTTATTGATCATTTTCTTTATACCCATGGGTAATGCCCATTTAACACGCCCGCCTTTCTTTACCACGCCCGCCTTTCTTTACCACGCCCGTTACCCACTTCTTTGAATACACCCATTTTTGTTTACATTATTTTTTAGCCACACGTTTCAAAATAAACTATGTATAATAGCCCTTTCTTTTAAAAATAAACGGAAAAATTAACTTATCGATTAAGGATATTTCGCACCTTCTTTATACCCACTATTTTTTCGGATTTACTTTAATTTTGAATACCCACATCGAAAACCCTTGAATACGCCGACTTTTATTAAACACGCCCACTTTGATTAAACACGCCCACTTTTATTGGCCACGCCCCTCGCCCATATATTTTGATACGCCCCTTTTTTGAAATTTGTTTTTTAGTTACGCCTAATAAAAAAGTTTAAATACAGTATCTTTTTCTAATGAAAGCAAAGAAAAAAATCTTTTTGATTAGAATTATTTTCTGTCATGCGAATAAAATTGCTTTGATGATAGCTCATGTTGCAGTGCTTGGAGCAGTCTTTATCGGATGCGAGACATTCGTTAACCGCTGGCCTTTAGTGTAATTAAGCAAATATGGTATCGCGCATGATAGCACCTAATTAATTAGGCAGATCAGTCAATTAACCGCGAAACTCTAATCATACCTTCTCCCCATCGTGTAAGGCATCGCGAAGGTCAGAGCGGAAACGACTCCACCTGGTACAAGGACTGCACTACCAATTTACCATGCATGACAGTTGTACGACGTACAAAGTGATCGGAATAAGAGACTCGCTTCCAGCTAATCATTTCCACACAATGACAGCTACCTTGACTTTCTTTTGCGATTGACAATGAGCGACCCTGAACCTCGGCGATCTAGACTGACCATAAGCGAAGCGCGAATGCTAAAATCTTGAATTTATTGGCGCATTGCTTTTGTTCAGCCTTCTGGCATTTGTAATTGGATACATCCAAAAATATTCGACGAATATTCGAAGTGGAGAAGAAAAATAGGCGAGTTTAAAGAAAACAGATGGGGTAAAGAAAATTAGGCGTGGTTGAGGCCTAAAGAAAATGGGAATGACAAAGTAAAATAGGGATGGAGAAGATCAATGGGCGTGATTAAAAAAAGTAGACTTGTTTAATACAAATAAACGTAAGTAAGGGTGTATTTTATAGAAGAAGTTAGGAAATTTTGGTGCTGGATATGGGAAATAGACTTTGGGAACTAAAATCAGTATGTTCAAAAAAAATAAATACGAAAGGTTAAAGAAAGTAGTGGTATTGAGGGTATCTGTAACAAAAATAACTAAGAAAATACTCTTTTAAGAGAAAATAGAGTAGTTAATGAAAATTGATGCATTGACGAAAATAGGAATGAAAAAGCTAAATAGGCGTGGCTAAAGATAAGAGGTATACTCAAGGAAGAAAATTGGTATGAATAAACTTAAGATTATGGAGTAGCTATGAAAAACGAGCTTTCTTAATGGAAATGTACATGGTCAAGTAAAAGAATAGTGTAGCGAAAAAATAGGCGTGACTAAAGAAAATGGGCGTGACTAAAGAAAATAGGCGTGTTTAAAAAAAAAGGCGTGAATGAGAATGTGCATAAGAGTAGTGGTCAATAACATTTGTGTTGTATAGGGTAAATAAACATTATGAAATAAATAGTCGTGAAGGAGAAAAATGGGTCTGATTGCAAAAAACAGGTCTGTTTGAAAAAAAATGGGCGCAAATAAAAGTTTTTAAAACGTTAGTGGTTCAGAAAACTCGTGTGAATTATGCTAAACAGGTAATGTAAAATAAAGTAGGCGTCAAGAAAGAAGAACGGCTTGATTGCAAAAAATAGGCATGGTTAAGAAATATGGGCGTGTACAAACGTATCTACGATGAGCGTTTAGGAAATATTTATTAAGAAAAAATAAAGTGTTTAAGGAAAACAAAAGTGGTAAACGAAAATCGACATAGTAATGCAAAAAAAAAGAAATAGGCGTGGTTAAGAGATATGGGCGTGTACAAACGTATCTACGAGGAGCGTTTAGGAAATATTTATTAAGAAAAAATAAAGTGTTTAAGGAAAACAAAAGTGGTAAACGAAAATTGACATAGTAATGCAAAAAAAAAAGTTTTAGATAAAGAATAACATGGTTAGAGAAAATGGGCATCGGCAAGGAAAATAGGTGGAACTGAGGGCGTGAATTAAGGGATTAGTTAAAAAATACATGTTTAAGGAGGAATGGTGTCGATAAGAAAAATTCGCGTTGTTAATAAAAATGGACATAATCAAAGGAAAGAGGCGTGAAATCAAGAAATGTTCGTGGCTAACGGAAATAGGTGTGATTAAGAGGTGTGTGAAAAAAGAAGATAGGTGTGTTACGGGAAATAGGCATGTATGAGGCTGTCTCTAAGAAAAATGGTTGTGCTAATTTTTATGATAAATGGACATTGTTAAATAAAGTTAGGCATGGGGAAGAAAAACTGCCATAGGCAGAAAAAGTAGGTGGGGTTAGGAAAAATAGGCGTGAATTAGGGTGTGTGTAAGGAATTAGTTGATAAAATGTTTGTTCAAAGGAAAATAGAGTAGATCAGGAAAAAGAGAAGCAATTAAAGCAGACGTACGCGGTAAATCTAAACAAGCCTGGAAATTACAAATGGGCGTGGTCACATAAAAATAGGCGTGGTTAAAAAAAAGGAGTGATTGTAGGTGTATTTAACGGAAAATGGTTAGGACATAACGTTAAAAAAAACAATAGAGTAGCTTATAAAAAATTCGTTGTTAAAGAAAATAGGTGTTTTCACTTAAAACGAACGTGAACGTGAGTGTGTGTGAGGGACTGTTTGAGAAAAAAAGTGTTAAAAAAAAATAGAGTGGATAAAGAAAATTAAGTTCCTTAGGTAAAGTAGAAATAAGAAGGAAAATGGAGGTGTTTAAAGGAAATAGGTCTGACCAGGGAAAATAGTTGTGAATAAGGGTGTGTCTAAGGAGAGTAATAAAAAAAATTGTTTGCAGGAAAGAAATAGTGGTAAAGAAAATTGAGTATTTCGGAATAAAATGAACATTTTAAAGCAAAAAAAGTGTGATAAAGAAAAATAAGTTTTGTAAGAAAATGGGCGTGGTCATGCAAAATTTAGATAAAAGAGGGTGTTCTAAGGGGTCAGTACAAAATGTAAGTGTTTAAGAAAAAATGCATTGGCTAAGAAAATAATTAAATTAAAACAAAATAGGCATGATTGAGGTTTAAATTAAATACACATGGTAATATTAAATGGCCTAGTCGAGAAAAATTTGTTTGGTTAAAAAAAAAATAGTGTAGATAGGAAAAATTGGCGTTAATAACCTTCCGTATAAGGGACTAAGGGCTAAGGAAAGGAATAGTTTTAAAAGAAAATGCACATTCTAAATTAAAATAAGTGCTGCTGAGAAAAGTGAGCTTGTTCAAAAAGAATGGGCGTAGTAATTGGAAATGAGTGTGAATGAGAGCTTGTCAAAAGATTGGTCGACAAAATAATTCTGCGAGTAAAAATATAGTAGAGAAAAGAAGTGAGCGTAGTTTTAAAAAATAGTCATGCTAAAGTATAGTAAGCGTTGAGAAAAAAAAAGGAAAGTGGTAATAAAAATTAGTTTTGACAAGAAAATTCGGCACAAATGAGTGTGTTCCTAAAGTAAAAATAGAGAAGGTAAGGAAAATGAGCGTGTTCAATAAAAATAGGTGTGGTTAAATCAAAAGTGCGTAAGCGAGGGGCGGAGGAAAAATGGGCGTGGTTAAAGAAAATAGGCATGTTCAAGAAAAGTGGGCATGAATGGGGGTGTTTCTAGGAGTAATTTTTAGGAAAATACGCGTTGCGGGCAAAAAAGAGTACCCAATAAAAACTTACAAGTTAAAGTAAGACAGGCGTGAATAAAAAAAAATTGACCTTCTTAAAGAAAGTGGGTATGCCTCGGAAAAAATAGGCGTGCCTATATGCTTCCTAAAATAGGTATCTAAATAAAAGTAGATAAAATAAGGAAAGTGAGCTCGGTAAAATAGAATCCGTACATAATCGTCTGGGGAGTTCGTATGTCAACGACCTAGAGAGTGGAAGGGAAAGTTAGAAAAGGGAAAGGGGCGCGGACAAGGTAAACTAAAATAGAGGTCAATGGGGGCGTTTCTGAAGAGGAAGGGATGACAGAGTGCGTGCTCATACCAAAATAGATTGGATTAGAAAAATGGGCGTGGCGAAGGGTGTGCCTAGAGGGAGTGGTCAATTTATTTTTTGTGGTCAAGTGTGTGGCTAAGGAACGGATTGAATAAAAACAGGGACGTAATAAATTGCACATATCTTTAATTTAAATACAAAAAATCATTTTGCCTTTAATAACTTCCCAGTTCTATCTTTAGCCGATAAATATCAAAACTGCCCTCATCTTTTTTGCAGCTCATCTAGATGAGAATATAAATAGAATAATATTGTGAAGTGGTTCCGTTACTAAACATTTGATCATCTGCCTGATGGTTCGCAAAACATAATCTCGGCTGGTCACAGTTACTCGCAATATCGTTTTAAGGCCGAAGGTTCCCATATTTCATCGATTTCACGGTTAAACACACTGAGGCGTGCACTCGGCGTTACGATCGTGCTTACTACCGATCGGCCAGTGAGAATGAACAGGATGGAATGTGGTAGAAAGCAAATAAGAGACGCGATCGGGGAAGGAGGTGGAAGAAGAAGAAGAAAATGACCAAGGTCAAGGAAGTTAAGATCAAAGTTAATTACCGCCGTCGGACTACCGCAGTTAGCCACGGTCGGCTTTTCAGGTCTCGTCAGCGTCGTTGCGTCGTTACGGGACTCAAATGATCTCGCTAGATCGCCCATTCTATTACTTTCGATGTGTCATCTTCCATCCCTAAATTGCCGTATTTCCGAATCTCTCATTTCAATAATTTTCTATCTTTTTTTCTACATTTCGTGACCGAGGATTCGTATCTTTTTCTATTCCTTTATCTATTTATCTGTTAGGAATTTCAATATTATTTTATCTCTTTCACTATCCTTTATAACTGAAGACACTTATATTGTTATCTACTTTATTCTTTGTCTTTAATATAAAATTTATTATTCATCATTTGATTTAAATTAATTGAAAACAGTTAAAATTCTTTACATTTTTTTAAATTTCTTCAAATCTCTTGAAAATCCTTAGAAACTTTGAATTTTTTTCTGTCCCTTGAGATCTTTTTAAATAAGTTTGCAATTATTCTACTGGTATTTTTTATCATCAATAAAACAGTCTTTTAGTATTATAAAACTTCTTGTAAATCCTTCAACAATTTTGAATAATTTTTAAATCCTTTAAAAAAAACCTGTAAATACCCTAAAGTCCCTATTAATTCATTAAAAATACTTATATTTTGAGAAATCCTGGAAATTTCTTGAAAATCTTAAAACTTACAAATTTTTTTTAATTCTATCAACTTCTTTCAAATCGTTTAAAATCTTTCCAAGTTTCATTAATTTGACTAAATTATTGAAAACTTTTGAAATAGTCTAAAAATCTTATCAAATCTCTTGTAAATCCTTTGATAATTTTTAATTATTTTTAAATCCTTTAAAAAGAAAATATAAAATTCCATCAAGTGCCTAGTAATTGAATTATTAGAAATCTTCTATAAATGATTAAAATTCCTTCAATTTCTCCGAATTTTTTGTTATTAAAATTCTTTCAACTGCTTAAAAATCATTTAAAATCTTTCAAAATTTACTAAAATAATTTAAACTCCTTAAAATGTCTTAAATTATTAAATTTCTTTAAATATCTAGAATCAGTTTGTATGCTTGAAAATTCTGTAAATTCCTTTAAAATCTTTAAACTTTGCATTAAATTTAAATTTAAATTTTAAAAAAATATTACTTTTAAAATTTTTTTCAATCTTTTTAAATAAGATGACAATATTTTTTTGAATTATTTTTAAATCCTTTAAAATAAAACTTTAAAATCCAGTAAATTCATCTAAATTTTTTTTTAAATCACTTCAACTTCTTGAAAATCATTGAAAATCTTTCGAATTTTTTCGAAATTGGTTAAATTAATTCAAATCCCTTAAAATCCTTTAAATTTTATTAAATTCCTCAAAATTTCTTTAAAATCTTTAAAATCTTTAAATTTTTTCAAATTTCTTGAAAACTTGTTAAATAACTTTTTAATAACGCTTTTGAAATTCTTAAAATTAATCACTAATATAGTCTAAAAATTTTATAAAACCTCTTGTAAATCTTTCAAATGAAAATCCTTAAATTTCTCCGAATTTTTGGTTCTTGAAATTCTTCCAACTTTTTTAAAATCATTTAAAATGTTTCAGAATTGAAAATTAATAAAAAAAATTAATGAAAAATTATTTCAAAATTATTTAAAATCCTCACAATCTATGAATTGTTTAAAAATGTCTGAAAATCTATAAAAAATCTGGTTAAATTTAAATATAAATTTAAAAAAAAATTTTTTAATTTTAATTTTCAATAAATTTTTGTAATTTCTCTCAATCTTTTAAAAATCTTTCGAATCTTTGCATTTTTTCAAATCCGTTAAAAAACTTTTTAAATATGTTTTCAATAACTCTCCTGACAATCTTAAAAATCACGAAAACAGACTCTAAATCTTATCAAATCTCTTGCAAATCCTTCAATAATTTTGCATTATTTTTAAATCTTTTAAAAAGAAATTTTACAATCTGCTTAAGTCCCTAGTACTTTCTTAATATTACTTAAATTCTCAGAAATTCTGTAAATTTCTTGATAATCCCAAAACTTCCAAATTTTTTTTAAAATTCCATCAACTTTTTTTAAATCATTTAAAATCTTTCCAAGTTCTTTCAAATTTGACTAAAATTAATTCGAAACGATTTAAATTTTTCGAATTTTCCTAATTGCCGTTAAATGTCTTAAAAATTATAAAAATATTGAAATTTTTGATTTTTTTTTTTTTAAATTATTGAAAATAAAACTTTGAAAATTTTGAAAATTTTCTTAAATCCCTTTCAATCTTTTTAAATAAGATGGCAATGATGTTTTGAATTATTTTTAAATCCTTTTAAAAAAAAAATTTAAAATCCAGTAAAGTTCTCAAATTTTTTTTTAAATTTCTGGAAATTGGTTAAAATAATTGAAACCCCTTGAAATCATTAAAATTTTCTTAAATTCATTTAAATTTCTTGAATATCTTTAAAATCTTTGAATCTGTTCAAAAACTGTCTTAAAATCTTATAAAATATCTGGTAAATTCTGAAATGATTTTGTGTGCTTAAAAATCCTGTAAATTTCTTAAAAATCTTTAAACTTTTCATTAAATTTAAATATAAATTTGAAAAAAAAATTTTTTTAATTTTAATTTTCAATCAATTTTTGTAATTTCTCTCAATCTTTTGAAAATCTTTCGAATCTCTGCATTTTTTCAAATCCGTTAAAAAACTTTTTAAATATGTTTTCAATAACTCTCCTGACAATCTTAAAAATCACGAAAACAGACTCTAAATCTTATCACATATCTTGCAAATCCTTCAATAATTTTGAATTTTTTTTTAAATCCTTTAAAAAGAAATTTTACAATCTGCTTAAGTCCCTAGTACTTTCTTAAAATTACTTGAATTTTCAAAAATCCTGTACATTTCATGAAAATCTTAAAACTTCCAAATTTTTTTTAATTCTATCAACTTCTTTTAAATTATTTAAAATCTGTCAAAGTTTTTTAAACTTAACTCAAATTAATTCAAAATAATTAAAATCCTTTACATTTTCTTAAATGCCTTTAAATATCTTAAAAATCATAATAATATTTAAATTTTCTTAAATCCCTCAAAATCTTTTTAAATAAGTTGGCAATAAATTTTGATTTATTTTTAAATCCTTTAAAAAGTAACTATAAAACCCCATCAAGTGCCTAGTAATTCCTTAAAATCTCTTGAGTTTCTAAAAATCCTGTCAAATTTCCTGAAAATCCTTAAGTTTTTCCGAATTTTTGGTTCTTGAAATTCTTTCAACTTTTTCAAAATAATTCAAAATCTTTCAAAATTTACTAAAATAATTTAAACTCCTTAAAATGTCTTAAATTTTCTTAAATTTCTTAAAATATCTTGAAAATCTTTGAAGTCGAGAATAATTTCAAATCCCTTCAAATCTTTTTAAATAACATTTTAATGCCTCTTTTTAAATTATATAAATTCACTAAAACTGTCTTAAAATCTTATAAAATATCTGGAACATCCTGAAATCATTTTGTATTCTTAAAAATCCTGTAAATTTCTTTAAAATCTTTAAAAATGTCATTAAATTTAATTTAAAATTTTTAAAAATTGTATTTATTTTTAAATTTTTATTTTCAATATATTTTTGTAATGACTTTAAATCTCTTGTAAAACTTTCGAATCTCTGAATTTTTTCAAATCCCTTAAAAAACTTTTTAAATATCTTTTCAATAACTCTCCTCATATTCTTAAAAATCACGAAAACAGGCTTTAAATCTTATAAAATATCTTGTAAATCCTTCAATAATTTTGAATCCCTAATAATTCCTTAAAAATACTTGAATTCTTGAAAACCTGTAAAATTCTTGAAAATCATAAAAATATTTGAATTTTCTTAAATTCCTTTGAAATCTTTTTAAATAAGATGATAATAATTTTTAAATTATTTTTAAATCCTTTCAAATAAAACTTTAAAATATCGTAAAGTTCTCCAAATTTTTGTTTAAATCACTTCAAAATCTTCAAAATTATTGAAAATCTTTCGAATTTTCTAAAAATTGGTTAAATTAATTTAAACCCCTTAAAATTATTTACCTTTTCTTAAATTTTTTCAAATCTCTTGAAAATCCTTAAAATCTTTGAATTTATTTACATCCCTTAAAAACTTTTTTAATAACTTTTCATTAACGCTCTCGACATTGTTTAATTTAATCACTAGGATAGTATAAAAAATCTGATAAAATCTCTTGTAAAACCTTCAATAATTTTAAATTATTTTTAAATCCTTTAAAAAGAAAATAGAAAATTCCATCAAGTGCCTAGTAATTCTTTAAAATCTCTTGAAATATTAGAAATCCTCTAAAAATTCTTGAAAATCCTTAATTTTCTCTGAATTTTTTTTTGTTGAAATTCTTTCAACTTCTTTAAAATCATTTAAACACTTATAGAATTATTCGAAATCCCTTCAAATATTTTTAAATAACTTTTCAATGCCTCTTGTGAAATTCTATAAATTCACTAAAACTTTCTTAAAATCTTATAAAATATATGGTAAATTATGAAATCAATAAAAAAATTTTATTTTAAACTTTTAATTTTCAATAAATCTGTGTAACTTCTGTAAATCTCTTGAAAATCTTTCGAATCTCTGCATTTTTTCAAATTCCTTAAAAAAAACTTTTTAACTATATTTTTAATAACTCTTCTGACATTCTTAAAAATCAAAAAAACAGCCTTTTAATCTTGTAAAATACCTTCAAAATCCGTCAATAATTTTTAGTAATTTTAAAATCCTCTGAAAAGAAACTTTACAATCCGCTTAAGTCTTTAGTAATTCCTTAAAATTACTTGAATTCTTATAAATCCTGTAAATTTCTCAAAAATCCAAAAACTTCCATTTTTTTAAAATTCTATTAACTTTTTTCAAATCATTTAAAATCTTTCAAAGTTTCTTAAATTTGACTAAAATTATTTCAAAAAGCTTAATATCCTATAAATTTACCTTTTCTTCAAATCTATTTGAGTAAGTCCACAATAACTTTTGAATTATTTTTCAATCTTTTAAAATGAAACTTTAAAATTTCGGCAAGTCTCGAGGAATTTCTTAAAATGTTTTTTTCTCGAAATTGACTAAAATTAATTTAAATCGCCTAAAATCCTTTAAATTTTCTTAAATTCCTTTAAATTTTTTAAAAATACTTCAAATCTTTAAATTTGTTCAAATCGCTTGAAAACTTTTTAAATAACTTTTTAAAAAAAATTAAATTAAAATTATTAATCACTAAGATAGTTTAAAAATCTGATAAAATTTCTTTTAAATCCTTCAATAATTTTATATTATTTTTGAATCCTTTAAAAAGTTACCATAAAATCCCTTTAAGTGCCTAGCGACTCCTTAAAATCTCTTGAATTCTTAGAAATCCTGTCAAATTTCCTGAAAATCCTCAAAATGTCCTTAATTTTCTTAAATTTCTCTAAGTTTCTGTAAAACCCTTACAATTTATGAATTGTTTCAAATTCCTTCAAATATTTTTAAATAACATTTTAATGCCTTTTTTAAAACTCTGGAAATTCACTAAAACTGTTTTAAGATCTTATAGAATCCGTGATAAATCCTGAAATTATTTTTTATTCTGAAAAATCCTGTAAATTTAAATTTAAATTTGAAATAAAGTAAAATTTTTTAAACTTTAATTTTCGATACATCTTTGAATTTTCTTTAAATCTTTTTAAAATCTTTTGAATTTCTGCATTTTTTTACATCCCTTAAAAAACTTTTTATACGTCTTTTCAATAACTCTCCTGATATTCTTTAAAATCACTAAAACAGGCTCGAAATCTTATAAAATATCTTGTAAATCCTTCAATAAGTTCGAATTATTCTGAAATCCTTTAAAAAGAAACTGGCAAAATACCCTTAAAACTTCTAAATTTTTTTTTAAATTCCATTAACTACTTTAAAATCATTTAAAATCTTTTAAAATTTACTAAAATAATTTAAACTCCTTAAAATGTCTAAAATTTTCTTAAATTTCTTAAAATATCTTAAAAATCTTTGGAATCGAGAAGAATTTCAAATCCCTTCAAATCTTTTTATATATCATTTTAATGTCTCTTTTGAAATTATATAAATTTACTAAAACTGTCTTAAAATCTTATAAAATATCTGGTAAATCCTGAAATCATTTTGTATTCTTAAAATTCCTGTAAATTTCTTTAAAATCTTTAATTTTTTTATGAAATTTCAATTGAAATTTTTAAAAAAATTTTTATTTTAATTTTCAATAAATTTTTTAAATTTCTCTAAATCTCTTAGAAATCTTTCGAATCTCTCAATTTTTCCAATCCTTTAAAAACGTCTTTAAATATATTTTCAATAACTCTCCTGACATTCTTAAAAATCACGAAAACAGCCTTTTAATCTTATAAAATCTCTTGTTAATCCTTCAAGAATTTTGAATTATTTTCAAATTCTTTAACAAAAACTTTACAATCCGCTAAAGCCCCTAATAATTCCTTAAAATTACCTGAATTCTTAGAAATCCTGTAAATTTCTTGAAAATCCCAAAACTACCAATTTTTGACTAAAATTTGACTAAAATTAATTCAAAACGATTAGCATCCTCAAAAAAATTTCTTAAATGCCTTTAAATATCTTAAGAATCACAAACATATTTAAATTTTCTTAAATCCCTTTCAATCTTTTTAAATAAGTTAGCAATAACTTTTGAATTATTTTTAAATCTTTTAAAATTAAACTTTAAAATTGCGGCAAGTCCCTCGTAATTCCTTAAAATCCTAAATTTTTTTTTAAATCCCTTTAACTTGTTTAAAATGATTTCAAATCTGTTTTAGTTTCTCTAAATTGAAAAAAAATTTAAATCCCTTAAAATCCTTTAAATTTTCTTAAATTCCTTTAAATGTCTTAAAAATCCTTAAAATCTTTAAATTTGTTTAAATCCATTAAAAGCTTTTTTAATAACTTTCAATACCTTCAATAATTTTAAATTATTTTTAAATCCTTTAAAAAGTAACTATAAGATCCCGACAAGTGCCTAGTAATTCTAACCCCTTAAAATCCTTTAAATTTTCTCAAATTCCTTTCAATTTCTTTAAAATCCTTAAAATCAATAAATTTGTTCCAATCCATTAAAAAAATTTTTAATAACTTTTCAATAACCCTCTTGATATTGTTAAATTTAATAATTTCTTAAAATCTCTTGAATTCTTAGAAATCCTGTTAAAAAATTCCTGCAAATCCTTAAATTTCTCCGAGTTTCTTCTTTTTGAAATTCTTTCAACTTTTTTGAAATAATATAAAATTTTTCAAAATTTACTAAAATAATTTAAACTCCTCAAAATTTCTTAAATTTTCTTAAATATCTTTAAATATCTTGAAAATTCTTAGAATGAAGAATTATTTCAAATCCCTTCAAATATTTTTAAATAACTTTACAACCATGCCTCTCTTAAAATTCTGGAAATTCACTAAAACTGTCTTAAAATCTTATAAAATATCTGGTAAATCCTGAAATCATTTTGTATGCTTAAAAGTCCTGTAAATTTCTTTAAAATCTTTAAATTTTTTATTAAATTTAATTTTAAATTAAAAAAAAAATAGTTTATATGTTAAAATTTTCAATATTTTTTTATAACTCCTTTAAATCTCTTAAAAAACTTTCGTATCTCTGAATTTTTTCAAATCCCTTAAAAAAATGTTTAAATATCTTTTCAATAATTCTCCTTGCATTCTGAAGTATCACTAAAACAGGCTCTAAATCTTATAAAATATCTTGTAAATCCTTCAGCAATTTTCAATTGTTCTTAAATCCTTTAAAAAGAAACTAGTAAATACCCTCAAAACTTCCATTTTTTTAAAATTCCATCAACTTCTTTCAAATCATTTAAAATCTTTCAAAGTTTCTTAAATTTCACTAAAAATAATTTAAAACAAATAAAATCCTTTTTCAATTATTTTCAAATCCTTAAAAAGAAACTATAAACTCCCGTCAAGTCCCTAGTAATTTCTTAAAATCTACATTTTTTTAAATCTATTTGACTTTTTTAAAATCATTGAAAATCTTTTGAATTTTCTCGAAATTGGTTAAATTAATTCAAACCACTTAAAATTATTTATCTTTTCTTAAATTCTTTTACATTTCTTGAAAATCCTTTAAATCTTTGAATTTGTTAAAATCCCTTAAAAACTTTTTAAATAACTTTTTAATAACTTTTAAAAAAAAAATTGAAAAAATTGAAAAAATTGAAAAAAAATTGAATTTAAATGTAGAAAAGACAAAGATAATGAGGTTTAGAAAAGGAGGGGGGAGACAAAAAGAATGGAC